>JAYMFD010003214.1:0-7500 GCA_035771175.1 Paratinospora sagittata
GGCATCAATTTATGCCTAATTGCTCCACATATAGTTCCTCGAACCGCATTTTCTAACCGACCTAGAGCCAATCCGAATTGATCTTGTAACAGATCTGCTACAGAACGAATACGTTTATTTTTCAAGTGATTCATATCATCAAGTGTACCCATTCCAAATTTCATTCCGATCAAATGATCCGCAGCTGCCAATATATCTCGCGGTAACAAAAATGTAATGTTCTGAGGTATATCAAGATTCAGTCTTCGGTTAATATTTCGTCGACCAATCCTTCCTAATTCACATCTTTGTTGAAAAAATTTCTTTTGTAATTCCTTACATAAGGATTCAGAAAATACCGGATCCCCGCCCACACAAGCAAATTGTTGATAAAACTCCAAAATGGCATTTTCTTTTGATCCAATCTTTTTTTTCTCCTTATCATTTGAGAAAGACAAGAAAATCTCAGGGTAGCAAACATTATCTATTATTTCTCTTAGATTCGAACCCATAGCTGATGATAGAACTAGAATAGATATTTTTTGTTTCCTACTCACACGCGCCCATATCCTTGCTTTTGTATCAATTTCTAATTCTGATCTTCCTCCCCAATCTGATATTATGGTACCGGCATAAACCGAAATTCCGTTATGGTCCAATTCTGAACGGTAATAAATACCTGGGCTTTGCAATATTTGATTGATCACAATTCTGTATATTCCATTTACTATAAAGGTTCCGAGGGAATTCATTAGAGGAATGTTTCCAATAAATATGGTTTGTTGTTGTATATCCCTACCGGTTTTCCAAATTAATCCCGCGGGTACATATAATTCAGAAGAATATGTGAGTGATTCATACACAGCATCCCGCTCTTTTATCAAGGGTTCTACCAATTGATATGTTTCCACAAATAATTGAAATTCCATTTCTTGATCTGTATCTTCAATTTTTGGAAACTTAGAAAGTTCTTCCGTCAAGCCCCGATCAATGAACCCACGAAATCCCTCAAATTGTATCTGACTAAAACCAGGTATTGTAAACATTCCCCCATTTCCGTCCCCGAACATCTTTAGTTTCCCATTTATCGAAAAAATCCCATTCATTGGCTCATTTTTCATCGAACCATACGGATCGCTCTAGCAATGATGGAATGTATATTCTGTTTACTGAATCACATGAAAATTTATCTAACTCCATTGTATGAAATACGTATGAGCGAAGGAATACAGAGAATTTTCTACTCACTACTCAAATTCTAATTTGCATCAGATACAAGTGGAAATGAAGTGAGAAAATATTTCGGGAAACAAAATTCGGCCAATTAAAAACTTATGGAGTGTTGTACTTATGGAGTGTTGTATAGAATATCAAACATAATCCAATTTCTACATATTATTATTATGATATTACGATCCGATTGGGTACCAGAAAAGTAAATGTATTCGGGATTTGATCTGTTCGTTATGAATGAGATAAAGACAGAAAAGACAGAATAATCAGGAGACATTATAGAGTTCATTTTTACTTTTTTCTTTGAATCTTTTTTGTTTTGCGGATTCCATCGTTCAAAAATGATTCGCAGCGAAGAGAAATATTCTTATCCATTTGTTAGTCTAATTCGTGGAATACCATTGAAGTGCGGAAGAGGAGTTTTTTTTATTAATTTTAATTAAAATTAAGCACACACGGATAGAGCTATCTAGCTATCTGCGTATCGCCTAGTTCTACTTGGGGCAACATAGACCATGCTATATCATAATTTCTATTTGATATTCAATAGATTCAAAAGAAAATTGGAGTACGATAATTCCACTAATTCCCTACGGGTATATGCATATATAGATATATAGATAAGATGATAAGATGCCGAATTAGTTATTAGTTATATCTGTGTAACAATTTCTGTTCTGGGGTTTACATATACACATAATTGTTGTTATAATTGAAATTGAAAAAAAGGATTGATTAGTAAAAAAAAAGAATGGATACTGATTAGTTGTGTAGCAATGTCATTTTCTTATGAAAGTGAGGATAAGGAAAAGCAATTTGAGATCCAAGAGCCTTTCATGAATTATACAGTGAATAGTTAATGGTTCAATTTTCTCCCGAATTCTTTATTCTGTGACCGAAAATCCACATTTTTCTCTCAATTTTCAATATTTCAATATAAAATAAATATAAATAATATAAATAAAATAATAAATAAAAAAAGCAAGTTTTTAGGGCTTTGTATGTTTTGAGATTTGAGATACTATACAATTAATCGAAAAAAATCAACCGACTCCAATCAAACAAAAGAGGAGGGATTTTTTTATTTATTTTTCAGTTTATTAGGAAGGGGATAAGGAAACCGGAATTCAAGAGGATGCAAATCCAATCAAACCAGGATTGATTAAGTAACCCCCCCACAAAAGGGGGAATATTTCCATCTATTTTGCATAGTTTTGGCGGCATGGCCGAGTGGTAAGGCGGGGGACTGCAAATCCTTTTTCCCCAGTTCAAATCCGGGTGTCGCCTGATCAACAAGAAACTCAAAATCCCTTATTCTTTCTGCTGATAGAAATCGCCCAATTCTTGCCCATCAGAAGCAGAAGACTCGGACTATCAATACTTTCTGGATTTCCCTCCAGTACTAGTGTCTACTGACTGGGTCT
Source organism: Paratinospora sagittata (assembly GCA_035771175.1). Lineage (NCBI taxonomy): Eukaryota > Viridiplantae > Streptophyta > Magnoliopsida > Ranunculales > Menispermaceae > Paratinospora > Paratinospora sagittata. The sequence goes on from JAYMFD010003214.1 coordinate 2,637, forward strand.
TGAGTTAGATTAGAATAGTCGAATGGGAAATAAAATGAATAGTCTTTATCATATATTGTTATGCCTTTTGGAGGGGCAACAACAGAAAAAACGGGTCTTACTATTCCTACATGTTCCATTAATATTAATAACATTCCCTTGAGAATTCCAAGAGAATAACTGCGTATCTTGCTTGTGCTTAATGCTTTCCGATTCTACCAGATATAGGGACTTTTTATGGGTGGATTGGGGGGGTTGGTTCATCAATAACCTTCGGGCAGAATTCCTTTTTGACTCTGCACTATTAATTCCACTATTATTAGTGATCAATAATGGAATAATTTCTTCATATTCATAGAGATAGGGGACATAATTCATATGGATATAGTAAGTCTTGCTTGGGCTGCTTTAATGGTAGTTTTTACATTTTCGCTTTCACTCGTAGTATGGGGAAGAAGTGGACTTTAAAGACACTACAAAGACACTACTAATTAAATTGAGTAACAAAACTGTATCAATTATTTCAGATATCGTTCTGCAAATCGTTTTTAAATACAAATATATACATTTCAAAATTCCACCTAACCTAAATCAAAAAAATAATAAATTTTGATGAATTAGCTGTTACTAGAATTCTATATGGACATTACAATGAGGAGCAACTGAACCCCCTTTTCCTTTTTTATTTGAATTTGATTTGTTTCCCTCTCTACTGTTCAGGGAGGAAGTTGTTCTATTATTACGTGGCTGTGTATTTTCTAGCGAGAGCAACTAGAGTCATTGTCCAAGGTAGTACTACGCATAATAAGATCTTGATAAGATCTTTTGTTAGGCGATTTACATATTCTATTGCACACTTACCTTTGTTTTAGACACCCCTAGAAATATATTTATGCTTTATTCACTCACTTCATATCATAGTTCAAGCGTTAAAAATGGGTAGGGTAGAATCCACTACTCTTTTTCCAAATCCGAAGAATTTATCCTTGGGTCATCTGAAAACGGATCAATCAACTACTCCCTCGGAATGCTAAAAAAAAGGATCTTCTTTTATTTCTTTTATCTACTTCTTTTATTTCTTTTATCTATATAGTATTGATATATTCTATTATTTATTATTTTATTGTATTGATAGTATTGATATATTCTTATTCTATTGAATTTATTCTTATATTATATATATTCTATATATATATATTGTAATATTCTATATATATATATTGTAATATTCTATATATATATATTGTATTGCCCATACTATGATCTTCTTCCATTGATTTGATTGTTCTGACGGATCCCGGCCCGGGATCCATATTGGATATAATAATAAGAAACCTAGTAAACCGCAAAACATAAGAATAAAAGTTTACATTCGATTATCTTGGACTGATCGTAATCACTACAAATCAAATGGATGTAATAAAGAACTAGGACTGGGGTGCTATTTATATGTACATTATATATATGTAATTTGTAATTTTTATGTACATATACGAGGATATATTTTGTATTTGTAGATTGATCCTTATTAACATATTCAATTAAGCCTATATCTTTATACAATTAAGCCTATATCTTTATACAATAATAGATAGTATGGTGGAAAGGTTCATATATTTCTTTCTACCATACTATCGGATCGCATAGAATGCTGATTCTAGCCCGCTCATTTCATTTAAAACGTGGAATTTGAATCAAGCTTGACTTCTTATCAATAATTGAAGAAATGAAAGGAATTCCAATTAATCATTTTGACTGACTGTTTTTACGTAAATGATAAGTAAAAAAGCCGTAGGAACTAGAATGAACAGCGCAGTAGCAATAAATGCAAGAATATTTACTTCCATAATCTTATCCTTTTTTTGCTTCACAATAACTCGGGATCTAATCCCATAGAGATGATAAATAGTTCTCCTGTAAATTCAATGGGATGAATTGCATCTTGATGATATTGAATCGGATCAATATCATGAATAACAATATCTAGGCCATCAAATCGATTCATCGTCGAGAATGGAATAGTATAACATAGGAAGATCCTTTATCCATACGGAATAAAAAATGGAATTCCTGATCCAATCAAGAATTCTGTTGAATTTATCACTCTTTTCCATTCTTTCCTTTCTATAACCTACCGGCTTCCTTATATAATCAGCCAATTGATGAGGTCTCATCTGACCCATCTTCCACTTTCATTGGTCACCAATCCAAATAAAAACCAAATAGTCGAAGTGAAATGGAAAAAAGCGGGGTTCAGTTCTAAACTAAGTTTTTTTAGATCTAATTTCCTTGGAAGACAAAGAGGTGTAAGAAAGGTGAATCTCCATTCCATATAAAAGATCTAATATTTCGAAAAATTCACTATTTTTGAGTTTGGTCTTTCTTCAATAGGACTTTAACATAGGAAGAAACAAAGATTATTCATTCCCTCACTAAGGGAGATGGGTCTTTTTTTTGTCTTTTTTTTTTTTTTTTATTCTCTTTACTTGGATTGGGACTGGGACATATATAAAAAATTCAGTGTGCAAAGCAAATGAGATAGATAGATTGTTTTCAATTAGGAATACATTGAGATCATACAAAATCAGAGCTTGAAGGGGAAGTGGTTTTAATCAGAAAAGTATTCTGTCGGGATAATGATGTTAAGTTTATTTTGTATCATACAATACAATAAACGAATCCCAATTTATTTATGTGTTCGGGGGAAGCATATGGATATGCTATTCCCTTCCATAGATCTGAAAGAAAAAATACAGACAAGTACGATATCTCTTGGAATCCTGAATATGGTGCTACCAACAATTGTAGCAATCCGCATATGTCTCTCCCCCATCAATTGGTACTACCGGAAGTAGAAGTAATTCGAATTCCCGTATTTCTTTTATTCGATAATAAATGTGAAACGACAAAGGAAAGAAATAAGGATTCCCCGCGTATAATTAGATTCTGCTCCAGGTCCCCTCCTCTTCACAGAGACTAGAAGGATGAATTGAAAGATACATCCACGGGACTGACGGGGCTCGAACCCGCAGCTTCCGCCTTGACAGGGCGGTGCTCTGACCAATTGAACTACAATCCCAGGGAAATAAGGTGTACAGCATCCCTATTCTTATGATTTCATTCAAACTCTTTTTTTTTCTATTTAGAATCGCCTAGAATTCTCGTGTTATGTTATAACAGATAAATTATAACAGATAAACGAGTTCTATATACACAATACACATATATCTGGACTTTACTTTAGTACTTTAGTGAGAGCAGCACGGGTTACTAGTAATGCTATTGTCTATCAAATCGTGTCAAATCGATTGCTAATCCATTTTTCAATGAAAAAAAAAGAATCTTTTTTTCTTTACTCCCTTCTTTATTTTACTCCTTTTACTCCTTTCTTTATATTTACTTTACAGATCTTGGTTTTGATATGAATCTATATCATTCAAAAGATCAGAATGATCAGAGGGAACAAAAAAAACTAAACCAAATAGGGATAGAAAAATGGATCCTTTTTCTTTATTCCTCTGTATCAGGTATCAGTCGTTTGTTTCTAGAGTACAAATTGGTTAGTTATAGTTATATAATCTCACGATGGATCGGCGAATTATTGGGCCGAGCCGGATTTGAACCAGCGTAGACATATTGCCAACGAATTTACAGTCCGTCCCCATTAACCACTCGGGCATCGACCCAGGAAGAATCCATTTTAGACTTATTGATAATCCATAAACAACTTCCTTTGGTAGTACCCTACCCCCAGGGGAAGTCGAATCCCCGTTGCCTCCTTGAAAGAGAGATGTCCTAAACCACTAGACGATGGGGGCATACCCGCCCGATCATCATCATGCTCTGAGCATAGTATGAAAAGTTTTTTGGAATTGTCAATCTAATGTAAGTCAATACAATGAATGTAATGGTGTGATTACTAGATCCGAAAAAGTTTTCTGCCTTTCGTGATTCCATAGAATTCTTGGATTCTTCATTCATGAACCATTAACCATTCTATATTTAATATTTATTATCATTATTATATATTTAATATTTATTATCATTATTATTATTATATACTATATCTATCATCTATACAATATCTATATATTGTTATATATATCTATATATTATTCTATTTTATTCTATTTTAGAATCTTTCATTATTCTATAGAATATATATTCTGTAATATGTAATATATATATATGAAATATTCAATTCTATTATGTATGTTATATTATTGATTTATATTTATTCATATATTTTATATTTATTCATATATTTATATATTCAATATTAAATATGGAAATAAAAATACATATAAATCAAGTAATGTATAATAATGGAAATGATACAGAAGTAATCAGAAGTAATAATGAAGTATAAGATCCATTCGGGGAGTGATTGGTACGCCAGAAAAGGGGTTAAACTCCATTCTTCAACTTTCACTCATCGATTCACACATTGTTAAGATGAGATATGCCTATCTCTATCTCACACGGAATTAAGAAATGATAGAAACCTTTTTTATAATTTATAAGATAAGATTTATAAGATTAAGATAAGATTTATAAGATAAGAGTTGGATTCCGGGTACGAGTCTAATCTATTCATTACATGCTTTGATGAAATATCTTAGATCTATGTCTAATTGTGTATCAATCAAATCAAGTTAATCTCGTTCTGATGGGGGTCAATCACTAAAAACAAAGCAATTGAGGTCGGTCTTGAAACAATTCATTGCAGTGATATTTATCATATTTATCAAATAAATAGAAAGTATAAAGTGAGTATTTTATCCCGGACTTCTTAACAAAAAAACAATTCTTTTTCCTGAATAAGCCACTATGCAGACATATACATATAAATATATATGATATATGTGTATATATATATCATGTA
>JAYMFD010003214.1:12500-15000 GCA_035771175.1 Paratinospora sagittata
TTCATCAATCTTATTGATTAGTGTACCTGTTGTATTTGCTTCTTCTGATGGTTGGTCAAGTAACAAGAATGTTATATTTTCCGGTACATCATTATGGATTGGATTAGTCTTTCTAGTGGCTATCCTGAATTCTCTCATCTCTTGAACCTATTCGGTATTCCCGGCTCACAAAATGACCCCTCCCTCGAATCCCTTCGGGTTGTGAGACACATTAAAATTAAAATGAAATAAATAGAATCTCGAAAAAAATTGGGGGAGGGGTAAAAGTCAAACTTATTGAATGAAAAAAATGAATTCAATTAAATTGAATAATTTGATTATTAGTATTCGAAAATATTGATATTTTCGAATATAGAATTCTTAGAATATGGATATTCTAATATCTAATATAGAATATTCTAATACTATCTAATACTAATATCTAATACTAATATATTAATATTATATATAAATATTATATCATTTATTATATAATTAATAATATTTTTTATATAATTTTATATAATTATATAATATATATTATATAATATATAATATGTTTTTTATATTACATTTTTTTTTATATTACATTTATATAATATTACATTTTTTATATAATATTACATTTATATAATATATTACATTTATATAATATATTTTATACTGCATTTATATAACTATAACTACATTTATATAATATATTTTTTATATCATTATCATTACATTATCATTATATACATTACATTACATTATCATTATATAATATAATATCATTATATAATATATTTATTTATATAATTTATTTATATAAAATTTATATAATATAATTATAATAATAATAATAATAATCATATATCATATATTTATATAATATAATATATATTTATATAATATAATATATAATAATAATAATTAATAATAATAATCATATAATATAAATAATCATATATTTACATATATTTATATATATATATAATATATAATAATATAATATATAATGATTATTATATTAAATTATTGTATTATTTGTATTATTTATTATTGTTATAATTGTTATAATTATAAAAATAATTATAAAATTATAATATAATAATTGTTATAATGTTCTAATTTAGAATGTTATAATATTGTTATAATTTTATATTTATAATATGATTTTATATTTATAATTTATATTTAGAATTTATAATATGTATAATTTATAATATGGATTATATAATATGGATTATATAGATTATCTATTATAACTATAACATAGAAAATCAATATCAATATATTCTAACTTATAACATAGAGAATCATAAATCATATAAAATGGATTAATTATATAGTTTTATAGTTTATCTTATTTTTATAGTTTATCTTATATAGTTTTATAGTTTAGTTAATTATATAGGTCATATATGTTATATAATATATGTTATATTATATAATATATAATAGAGAATTCGTTATATTCATATAATATATTTCATATAATATTATTCTATTTATATTATATTCTATTATATTCTATAATATATTCGATTTAATATATTATATTCGATTTAATATATTCGATAACTATAACTCGAATATAATTAGATTCTAATAATCATTCTAATCATTCGAATCGTCCTGAAGAGATAGTATCCAGCCCTGCACAAATATGATCCAGACATGGTATATCATATAGGTGGGGGCATACACGTGCATATCAGGAGCGAATAAAATGCGGATATGGTCGAATGGTAAAATTTCTCTTTGCCAAGGAGAAGATGCGGGTTCGATTCCCGCTATCCGCCCATGGTGAAATAATGTAATAGGACAAATGATTCGGTATAGTTGATTATGATAGTGTAGCGGTTCTATCTTCCCCCTTTTTTTCCTCCGATCCCAAAAGAAAAACGGTCATTAATTACTAGTTAACATTAACAGAGTCAGACCACCCATTTTTTTGACAAAAAACTTATTGCGGAGACAGGATTTGAACCCGTGACCTCAAGGTTATGAGCCTTGCGAGCTACCAAGCTGCTCTACCCCGCGCTGAAGAGAAGAGCTGGGAACTAATGGACAAACAAGGATTGGATGTGCCCCTCTACCATATCTATAAAAATAGAATAGCCCATTTATACAGAATGGTAAAGGGGTCCTCTATGATCGATGATCATAGAGATCAATAGAAACATGAAGGTATATTTTGATCCTTACCAACTTGATCTTGTTGCCCCCGGTAACAAACATGCATGAACCATTTCACGAAGTATGTGTCCGGATAACCCGAAATCTCGATAGTTAGCTCTTGATCTTCCAGTCGAAAAACAACGTCGATGAAGACGTGTGGGTGCACTATTGCGCGGTGGGGATTGCAATTTTCCATGAATTTCCCATTTGTCACTCAACGACGGAACTTTGTTTATTTTTGTTTTTGAGGATCGACGAATCAAATGATATTTCTGTTCTAACCTCTGCCTCTTCTTCTCCCTCTGAATCAAACTTTTCCTTGCCATAATGGTTCAGTTCCTATTATTATCAATGATAC
>JAYMFD010003214.1:20000-26027 GCA_035771175.1 Paratinospora sagittata
CCCGTATCCATATTGAATTTAGTCACTCGAAAGTTTTTTTTAGTTTGAATAGTCGAAAGGGAATATATTCTGTACTGTATCCGTGTATGATTTATCCCTACGAAGTACCAGATGAAATAGAACGATTTTAGAGGGGATATAATGAAATTCCTTGATTGGCTCTTCCCGGAGGAATCATCCATTTTATTTAACTGATGGACCCAACAAACAATTATATTAGAAAATCACTAAATACTAAATAGAGTATTCTTATTCAACCCGCCTCGTTATTTTCAACCAATTATGCGCTTCAATATAATTACCTGGAGTAAGCGCTATAGCTTGTTTCCAATACTCAGCAGCTTGATCGGACCAAGCCTCTGCAATTTCAGAATCTCCCTGTCGAATGGCCTGTTCTCCTCGGTCAGAATAGGTGGTTCCTTTCCTTAGAACCGTACTTGAGAGTTTCCTACCTCATACGGCTCAACAGTCAATTATTTTTTTGGTGTGCCATCTTAATCTACCCTAAATAAATAAGATTTTTCGTAAATCGATCTCATTTTTTTTTCGGATTAAAAAGGTTAATTACATTTACATGAGTTTCAAACTTGAATATTGATTCATAATCAGTTTTATCTTTTCTCCCACCTTCAGAAGACTGAAGCATAGGCGTCTTTCCCTATCATTCTAATTTTCTGAAAGGTAACTATCTCGGTTTCATATAGAAATTCATATCATTATCATATAGAATCTTTGAAAAAGACCTTCCTCCATAAGAAAGAAAGGACTTACTATCTTTGGGATCTGATGCTACACCGCTGCTCAATACCTTAGTGGATCGACTCTATTACATAAGTTGATTCCTAACTTTTATCTCATATCATGACATAAGTAAGCAGTTCTTATTGTATCGGCCGAAAACCTCGCTAATGGATCTTTACGGTGCTTCTCTATCAATTAAATCTTCTATCCATAGAATATAGTATTGTATTATAGGCATTTCTATTTCTTCATATTTCGGCTTCTATGAGGTCTCTTTCTTTGCTACAGCGGATAAAAATCGTGACTTTGTACGATCCATATGTAGAAAGCCTATTTTTTTGCTAGTATTTATTAGCGGATTTTCTATTTCTTTCCCTCTTTCTATAGTGGAGATAGTCGCACGTAATGACAGATCACGGCCATATTATTAAAAGCTTGTGGTAAGAATGGGTTTCGCTCTAGTGCCCGGAAATAATATTCCAAAGCTTTCGTATGTTCTCCGTTGCTTGTGTGGATAAGGCCTATGTTATAAAGTATATAACTTCGATCATAGGGATCAATTTCTAGTCGCGTAGCTTCATAATAATTCTGTAAAGCTTCCGCATAATTTCCTTCGGATTGAGCTGACATCCGTTACGGTCGTTCATTCTATTCAAAGAATCCCCGTTCCAGAACCGTACATGAGATTCTCACCTCATACGGCTCCTCCCTTCTGTGCATAATGATAACAATCCATGGAATCAAAAAGAAGGATAGAAATATTCTATTCTCATTATGAACTAACAGGGGCTAGCATTTTTACAAGAGATCTCTAGCCAACCTTCCTGCAAGAGGTCTTTTCTTAATACCCCAGCATGTTGGGGCTAGATGGAAAAGGTAACTCCAACAATTTCTTTGTCCTCAACGCCTCCTATTTCCAGGAATTAGTCACTTCAACGGTCTTCGATGGTTATACGAGTATCCAAAGTACGAACGAGATGGATGTTTGTTGTCCCAACCATTTTTGTTAGTCCCGATCCCGATAAGGAAAGGGGCGATTTCTAAATATAACAAAGTTTTCGTGGTGTTGATTCCTAGGTGTAGTGCTTCTTCCCTTCTGCTGTCCATTGGTACTAGTAGAGTAGGATTGGTCTGTAATACAGAGAACCCATAGGTGTAACCTTTCGCTCAAGACTAGAATCTAAAATTGAAGCATTTGAGGCTGCATCAATCGAGGATACACGACAGAAGGAATTGTTCTATTTCCAACCAAACCAAACTTCACCTTCAACAAGCGTGGGTTTCTTTCAGTAATAAATCTTTTTTCTTTCTATCCCGAATCATGTGTCCTTCTCGTAAGACTGATAAAAAAAAAGAATCAAATCACACCATCTCTGTAATAGGTAAATGCCTCTTTTTCTCCTGAAGTTGTCGGAATTATTCGTAATAATATATTGGCTACAATTGAAAAGGTCTTATCAATAAAATTTCCATTTATCCGCGATCTAGGCATAGTTAACAATCCATTCGATAATTCTTCTCATTACCTCTAGTGGGAAAATAATCCCACAAACAAAATAAAGAAATTGTACAGTACGAAATCGCATAAAAACAGGCTCGTTCTAAAAAAAAAGATGCGAACCCTCCACCCACATTGTTCCTCTTTGAAAGGGATCAATAGAAAATATTTGAATCCGATTGGATTTCATTCAAATCTAGTAGTATACCAATGAACGGAACTATTTCATCGAAGTGGAAGAATCGGGGGATTTTTCCTACGGATTATGATAACTCTAGAAATTTGGAGAAATTTGGATTGGATTATGACCCAAATCCAAAGAGTAATAAAGAATCGAATAATCATTCTAGGATCAAACATTCTATGATCAAAATAGAATCACCATCTATTTTGTGTGCATAGCGTTATTTTGTGTGCATAGCGTGTATACACCATACAATCGAAATGTACAAATCCCCATGTATGATTCATGAATTTGGAATAGATCTTGGGGGTTGGGGTAAGGAGTTTTTGTTGAGAAATCTGAAAATGGAACGGGATTTTTGAATTCCCATGGAACCATAATAGAAAATATGGATTCATCAGTCGATTTGTTCCAATTCATTGGTTTAATCCGGTATAGGTATAAATATCAGAAAAGAAAAGGGCGGAATCATCATCTTGACAAAATGAATAGATATATCCTTTTTTTTTCACAAAACAAAAAGAAATGTATTTTTGTTATCCTCCGAACCTCGAAGGAAGATCTTTCTTTGATGAAAGATTTTCTATTTTTTTTTTTCTATTTATAGTTATAGTTATTATTTATAGTTATAGTTATAATAATCGATTGGTCATATCTATACTGCAATAAGATGAATATTGCAATACAATAATATGAATGTGAATGACTCGCTATTCACTCAGTTTCTGGATCATAATACTAAGATTATGTAGGAGAGATGGCCGAGTGGTTCAAGGCGTAGCATTGGAACTGCTATGTAGGCTTTTTTTGTTTACCGAGGGTTCGAATCCCTCTCTCTCCGTACCCTCACCTAACTCACGAACGTTACTAACTGCAATGTATCAAATAACAATGGGATACCATTATCCCAACAGTTAGACCCTTCTTTGATATGGATTCTCTATTCCTAATTTGAATTGCTGAGGTATGGAAAGTACGGGGAATAATGACCAACTAAGGCATGAAAATACCCCCCCCCCGGCATTTATGATACATGAATGGAAGAAAAAAAAAATCAAGCCCCTTAGGTCGATTTACTTCGGCAAAAAGGGGACAAAATTCTCCGAACCTTTGTTATTTTAGTTCGGTTCAAGTCTGACGGGAATAATATTCTACGACTAGCAACTCATTTATTTTCAAACCGACCCACTTACTATCTATTATTTGATTGACTACTCCTTTATATTTGGATGCGTGAAGAGTTAAATGTTTTGGCAATTCTTCATGGGGGGATGAATCAAGATAATTTTGAATCAGAGCCCTCGATTTTTGTTCATCCCTTGTCGTAATAATATCTCGTGGTTTACAACGATAACTTGGTATATCTACTATATGGCCATTAATTAAAATATGCCTATGGTTAACTAATTGCCGGGCTCCGGGAATGGTCGAAGCCATACCCAATCGAAAAAGGATGTTATCCAAACGCATTTCAAGTAATTGTAGTAAAATCTGACCTGTTGACCCTTTGGCTTTTCCAGCGATACGAACGTATTTAAGTAATTGTCGCTCCGTTAGACCATAATGAAAACGCAATTTTTGTTTTTCTTCTAGACGAATACGATATTGAGATCTTTTCCCGGAACGCGATTGATTTCTAAGATCACTTCCGGGTCTAGGCCTTTTACTAGTTAGTCCCGGTAAAGCCCCCAGACGGCGTATTTTTTTGAAACGAGGCCCTCGGTAACGAGACATAAAGACTCCTTATTTAAATTTTATTGAAATTTCATTTTACAGAAAAACCGAAATTCAGACTGAACTAAACGATAAACGAAGCGAGATCCACTGAAGTACTGTACTACAAAGAAGAATGAGAAAAATTTTATCAATATCCGTACTTTTTTGTCTATATAGTCCGTACTTTATTTGTCTATATAGGAAGTTAGGGATACTTTTCCGGATTTGTTCGGTAGAGAGCGAATTGCTCCATTATTCATAGTTGGAAGTTCTTACGCCATAATGGAGCAGTGGCCTTTGGCAAAAGGGGAACAATTTCAATATTCCGTGAAAAAAAGGAGACATTCTGAATCAATCATGTAATCAATCATGTAAAAGTAAAAAAAAGTAAAAAATCGAACAAAGCCGGCTATCGGAATCGAACCGATGACCATCGCATTACAAATGCGATGCTCTAACCTCTGAGCTAAGCGGGCTCACATAACAGAAATTGTATTGTGCATAGGAATTTAGTAAACTACCGGGCTCTTAGCTATTAGTTATTCATAAGAAATATGAATATATAAAGTAAAGAGTGGAATAGAAGTTCGAATGAATAGAATATTCTACAATCTAACAAATAACAATTAATATTACTATAACAATAACAATTAATATTACTATAACAATAACAATTAATATTACTATAACAATAACAATTAATATTACTATAACAATAACAGCTATTTTCTATAACAATAACAGCTATTTTCGATTAGAATTGAAATAAATAGAATAGAAGTTTTTTATATGATTATTTAAAATGATTATTTTAACGTTAACGATTTTTTTGTTTTTATTTATTCTATTTGATTTGTGATTTGTTCTATTTGGTGGATCATTACTCTGATTATATTTAAATTTAATTTCTTTTTTATTTTAGAATTTTCTTTATATTTTAATTTTAGATTTAGAATCATTATATTTTAATTTTAGATTTAGAAATATATTATTTTTATTTTATTATTTATTTTTATTTATATTATTTATTAATTATATTTATATATTTAAATTATATTTATATATTTTTTATTAATATATTTATATATTTATTAATATATTTATATATTTATTAATATAAATATAATTTAATATATGATTATGTAATTTAATATATGATTATGTAATTTAATATATGATTATATATGATTAATGATTATGTAAAATAAAATAATAAAATAATATTTAAAAATAATATTAATATAATATAAATATATAATTATGTATAATTATGGGACTATGGTTATGTTTTATATACTATGGTTATGTTATATAGTTATTATATATTAGTATATTAGTAAGTTATTATATATATTAGTAAGTTATTATATATTATATTAGTAATTAGTACTAGTTAGTAATTAGTACTAGAAGTAATAATTAGTACTAGAAGTAATTAGTACTAGAATGATTATGATTATATTAGTAATTAGTACTAGAATGATTATGATCAGTTATATCACTAATTATATCACTAATGATAGAATCATTATGTTCTAATTAGATTCTTTCTAGCTATAGCGATAGCGGGTCGGTCCTAAGGAAAAGAGAAAGAAAAAGATTCAATTAAAGAAAAGAGATACAATTCAGATCATAACATAATGAGACATTCCTCTGGTTTCATTCGGAAAAGTAAAGGATAAGAAAAAAAGAATCGACCGTTCGAGTATTCCAAGATTTTAGGGAAAAAATGAGAGGAAGAGAAGCATATATCGGCGGTATGTATCCATCCATATTGAATTGCGGATACATCAATGATAGAATCATTTCTGATTTGATCAGGGTCCTCTGATAGAGATGAAAAACGGTAGACAAGAAATCAAATTAGGAAAGACGGAGAGACTTTTTC
>JAYMFD010002558.1:5000-7500 GCA_035771175.1 Paratinospora sagittata
CTCGAAAAAAATTGGGGGAGGGGTAAAAGTCAAACTTATTGAATGAAAAAAATGAATTCAATTAAATTGAATAATTTGATTATTAGTATTCGAAAATATTGATATTTTCGAATATAGAATTCTTAGAATATGGATATTCTAATATCTAATATAGAATATTCTAATACTATCTAATACTAATATCTAATACTAATATATTAATATTATATATAAATATTATATCATTTATTATATAATTAATAATATTTTTTATATAATTTTATATAATTATATAATATATATTATATAATATATAATATGTTTTTTATATTACATTTTTTTTTATATTACATTTATATAATATTACATTTTTTATATAATATTACATTTATATAATATATTACATTTATATAATATATTTTATACTGCATTTATATAACTATAACTACATTTATATAATATATTTTTTATATCATTATCATTACATTATCATTATATACATTACATTACATTATCATTATATAATATAATATCATTATATAATATATTTATTTATATAATTTATTTATATAAAATTTATATAATATAATTATAATAATAATAATAATAATCATATATCATATATTTATATAATATAATATATATTTATATAATATAATATATAATAATAATAATTAATAATAATAATCATATAATATAAATAATCATATATTTACATATATTTATATATATATATAATATATAATAATATAATATATAATGATTATTATATTAAATTATTGTATTATTTGTATTATTTATTATTGTTATAATTGTTATAATTATAAAAATAATTATAAAATTATAATATAATAATTGTTATAATGTTCTAATTTAGAATGTTATAATATTGTTATAATTTTATATTTATAATATGATTTTATATTTATAATTTATATTTAGAATTTATAATATGTATAATTTATAATATGGATTATATAATATGGATTATATAGATTATCTATTATAACTATAACATAGAAAATCAATATCAATATATTCTAACTTATAACATAGAGAATCATAAATCATATAAAATGGATTAATTATATAGTTTTATAGTTTATCTTATTTTTATAGTTTATCTTATATAGTTTTATAGTTTAGTTAATTATATAGGTCATATATGTTATATAATATATGTTATATTATATAATATATAATAGAGAATTCGTTATATTCATATAATATATTTCATATAATATATTATTCTATTTATATTATATTCTATTATATTCTATAATATATTCGATTTAATATATTATATTCGATTTAATATATTCGATAACTATAACTCGAATATAATTAGATTCTAATAATCATTCTAATCATTCGAATCGTCCTGAAGAGATAGTATCCAGCCCTGCACAAATATGATCCAGACATGGTATATCATATAGGTGGGGGCATACACGTGCATATCAGGAGCGAATAAAATGCGGATATGGTCGAATGGTAAAATTTCTCTTTGCCAAGGAGAAGATGCGGGTTCGATTCCCGCTATCCGCCCATGGTGAAATAATGTAATAGGACAAATGATTCGGTATAGTTGATTATGATAGTGTAGCGGTTCTATCTTCCCCCTTTTTTTCCTCCGATCCCAAAAGAAAAACGGTCATTAATTACTAGTTAACATTAACAGAGTCAGACCACCCATTTTTTTGACAAAAAACTTATTGCGGAGACAGGATTTGAACCCGTGACCTCAAGGTTATGAGCCTTGCGAGCTACCAAGCTGCTCTACCCCGCGCTGAAGAGAAGAGCTGGGAACTAATGGACAAACAAGGATTGGATGTGCCCCTCTACCATATCTATAAAAATAGAATAGCCCATTTATACAGAATGGTAAAGGGGTCCTCTATGATCGATGATCATAGAGATCAATAGAAACATGAAGGTATATTTTGATCCTTACCAACTTGATCTTGTTGCCCCCGGTAACAAACATGCATGAACCATTTCACGAAGTATGTGTCCGGATAACCCGAAATCTCGATAGTTAGCTCTTGATCTTCCAGTCGAAAAACAACGTCGATGAAGACGTGTGGGTGCACTATTGCGCGGTGGGGATTGCAATTTTCCATGAATTTCCCATTTGTCACTCAACGACGGAACTTTGTTTATTTTTGTTTTTGAGGATCGACGAATCAAATGATATTTCTGTTCTAACCTCTGCCTCTTCTTCTCCCTCTGAATCAAACTTTTCCTTGCCATAATGGTTCAGTTCCTATTATTATCAATGATACAAGTCAGATCCGAGATGTAAAAATATAAGAAGGCAGACCCCTTCTCCCTTGAACCAAATGAGATTTCGCTGATACAGCATATTTTTAAATAAAAATCAAATAAATTAACCAAATTTGCCTGATGTGGAGGCAATCAAAAAAGCTGCATAAGTGAATATATAACCTACAGAAAAGTGGGCTAATCCAACCAATCTTGCTTGTACAATGGACAGAGCCACTGGTTTATCTCTCCATCG
>JAYMFD010002558.1:15000-17500 GCA_035771175.1 Paratinospora sagittata
GGGTAAGGAGTTTTTGTTGAGAAATCTGAAAATGGAACGGGATTTTTGAATTCCCATGGAACCATAATAGAAAATATGGATTCATCAGTCGATTTGTTCCAATTCATTGGTTTAATCCGGTATAGGTATAAATATCAGAAAAGAAAAGGGCGGAATCATCATCTTGACAAAATGAATAGATATATCCTTTTTTTTTCACAAAACAAAAAGAAATGTATTTTTGTTATCCTCCGAACCTCGAAGGAAGATCTTTCTTTGATGAAAGATTTTCTATTTTTTTTTTTCTATTTATAGTTATAGTTATTATTTATAGTTATAGTTATAATAATCGATTGGTCATATCTATACTGCAATAAGATGAATATTGCAATACAATAATATGAATGTGAATGACTCGCTATTCACTCAGTTTCTGGATCATAATACTAAGATTATGTAGGAGAGATGGCCGAGTGGTTCAAGGCGTAGCATTGGAACTGCTATGTAGGCTTTTTTTGTTTACCGAGGGTTCGAATCCCTCTCTCTCCGTACCCTCACCTAACTCACGAACGTTACTAACTGCAATGTATCAAATAACAATGGGATACCATTATCCCAACAGTTAGACCCTTCTTTGATATGGATTCTCTATTCCTAATTTGAATTGCTGAGGTATGGAAAGTACGGGGAATAATGACCAACTAAGGCATGAAAATACCCCCCCCACCCGGCATTTATGATACATGAATGGAAGAAAAAAAAAATCAAGCCCCTTAGGTCGATTTACTTCGGCAAAAAGGGGACAAAATTCTCCGAACCTTTGTTATTTTAGTTCGGTTCAAGTCTGACGGGAATAATATTCTACGACTAGCAACTCATTTATTTTCAAACCGACCCACTTACTATCTATTATTTGATTGACTACTCCTTTATATTTGGATGCGTGAAGAGTTAAATGTTTTGGCAATTCTTCATGGGGGGATGAATCAAGATAATTTTGAATCAGAGCCCTCGATTTTTGTTCATCCCTTGTCGTAATAATATCTCGTGGTTTACAACGATAACTTGGTATATCTACTATATGGCCATTAATTAAAATATGCCTATGGTTAACTAATTGCCGGGCTCCGGGAATGGTCGAAGCCATACCCAATCGAAAAAGGATGTTATCCAAACGCATTTCAAGTAATTGTAGTAAAATCTGACCTGTTGACCCTTTGGCTTTTCCAGCGATACGAACGTATTTAAGTAATTGTCGCTCCGTTAGACCATAATGAAAACGCAATTTTTGTTTTTCTTCTAGACGAATACGATATTGAGATCTTTTCCCGGAACGCGATTGATTTCTAAGATCACTTCCGGGTCTAGGCCTTTTACTAGTTAGTCCCGGTAAAGCCCCCAGACGGCGTATTTTTTTGAAACGAGGCCCTCGGTAACGAGACATAAAGACTCCTTATTTAAATTTTATTGAAATTTCATTTTACAGAAAAACCGAAATTCAGACTGAACTAAACGATAAACGAAGCGAGATCCACTGAAGTACTGTACTACAAAGAAGAATGAGAAAAATTTTATCAATATCCGTACTTTTTTGTCTATATAGTCCGTACTTTATTTGTCTATATAGGAAGTTAGGGATACTTTTCCGGATTTGTTCGGTAGAGAGCGAATTGCTCCATTATTCATAGTTGGAAGTTCTTACGCCATAATGGAGCAGTGGCCTTTGGCAAAAGGGGAACAATTTCAATATTCCGTGAAAAAAAGGAGACATTCTGAATCAATCATGTAATCAATCATGTAAAAGTAAAAAAAAGTAAAAAATCGAACAAAGCCGGCTATCGGAATCGAACCGATGACCATCGCATTACAAATGCGATGCTCTAACCTCTGAGCTAAGCGGGCTCACATAACAGAAATTGTATTGTGCATAGGAATTTAGTAAACTACCGGGCTCTTAGCTATTAGTTATTCATAAGAAATATGAATATATAAAGTAAAGAGTGGAATAGAAGTTCGAATGAATAGAATATTCTACAATCTAACAAATAACAATTAATATTACTATAACAATAACAATTAATATTACTATAACAATAACAATTAATATTACTATAACAATAACAATTAATATTACTATAACAATAACAGCTATTTTCTATAACAATAACAGCTATTTTCGATTAGAATTGAAATAAATAGAATAGAAGTTTTTTATATGATTATTTAAAATGATTATTTTAACGTTAACGATTTTTTTGTTTTTATTTATTCTATTTGATTTGTGATTTGTTCTATTTGGTGGATCATTACTCTGATTATATTTAAATTTAATTTCTTTTTTATTTTAGAATTTTCTTTATATTTTAATTTTAGATTTAGAATCATTATATTTTAATTTTAGATTTAGAAATATATTATTTTTATTTTATTATTTATTTTTATTTATATTATTTATTAATTATATTTATATATTTAAATTATATTTATATATTTTTTATTAATATATTTATATATTTATTAA
>JAYMFD010002558.1:22500-32626 GCA_035771175.1 Paratinospora sagittata
ATAAGCACAATGAATAATAATAATATTTTATTTATATTATATTCTAACAGATTATATATATTCTAACAGATTATATATATTCTAACAGATTAGAATTATACATAAATTATACATATTAGATATACATATTAGAATCTCTTATATTATCTATTATCCTATAATAGATCCTATAATAGTATCCTATAATAGATCCTATAATAGAATTCCTATTAATATCCATTTTTAATAATTTTTAATAAAAATTATTATTTATATTTTAATATTTAATATTAAATTTATATTTTAATATTAATTATTATTTATATACATTACATTTATTTATATATATATACATTACATTTATTTATATATATATACATTACATAATTATTATTTATATACATAATATTTATATACATAACATAATATTTATATACATAATATAATACATAATATACAATATACACAATATATATACATAATATACACAATATATACATAATATAATATACATAATATAATACATAATATAATATACATAATATTTCTTATATAATATACATTTTATATACATGTAATATATATACAGTTTATATACATATAATTATATATATAATATATATAATATATTTATTATCTATATTATATATATATTATATGATATGTCTTATTTTCTCTTTTTTGATCTTTTCTTTATTTTAGTTCAATTTTCTTTGAATTTCTATTTCATTTAGATTCAGTTTGATTGATTTTAGAATCATATATTATATAGTTATAGTTTAGATAGTTTAGAATCATACATTCTAGAAGCATTCTAGAAGATTCATTCTAAAAGATTCAGACTTAAGACATAATCGAATTCTATATCAGAAATATATATATTGAATATGCAATATGCATTTTTTATATGTTATATGAAATTCGATTATGTGATGTGAAATTTGAAAAAAAAAACAAAATGAATATGATATCAATATTGATATCAATATAATAAACTCCAATTTTATTGGTATATTCTTTTCATTAAGATTCAGATAGAAGAAAGAATCTTCTATTAATTAGATAGAGAAACAGAATACATTGACCGACTCGATTATTATCTCTTCCTGTTCTAGTCCTAGACTTAATAGATTGGATTCAATACGTTGAATTGTGAGGAACCTTTACATATAACTAACAACGCATAGTTCCTATCCCTCAATTACAGGCTTTGACCCTGTACTATCTTGACTGCACCCCCCCCAAAAAAATAGAATTAGAGCTCGAAATCGCGAAAAAATCATTCCAAATCCCGAGCCGAGCTTTAGTACTAGTACTCAAAACAGACCCGAAATCACTGGAAATACTTGTTAATCGAATAACAAACACCTATAAGCCCATAAAATAAAGACCATAAAATAAAGTAAGAAAAATAAAGTAAGACCCCTTCATATCAGTAAAAAAAAAAATGGAAGCAAACCCACACAACGGAGTACAGCACAGTGCTAAAGTCAGCCGAATTGTAAGTAATCCATATAAGATACTTCTAAATAAGATACTTCTAATAGAATTGCGCGTTAGAGAACGATTCGACAGACCAAATCCCAAAACAACCCAACTCATTGATTCAGATATAATCTGAGTTGTTCCTAAATCCATTAGTGTTTGCGCATCTTTCTATTTCTATGAGTTGGAGTTTTTTTGTTCTTCTGCAAAAAAGGGCGATGGGTCTGGGGATTCCTAACTCGTCCAAGTTCTCCAAACTTCTTGATCAGCATCGGTAGAATTGGAATTTGGAATGATGAGCAATTGGGTTGGGGTGGATTGGAGTTTTTTGCCGGGCTCATGTCATGATTTTGACTGAAAAAATTCACTTGGATTAGGTAGACCAAAGAAATGGAGTATCACGAACTCTTTTATCGTGGGTAGGAAAAAACAAAAAAAAGAATTCGTATGTAATTCAATTCACGCCCGAAAATGAATGAAGAGAAGAATAATGGGTTTGTTTATCCAAAATTGGAAAAATACCGATTGATTGGGTCCATTGAAATGCATTTTTTGAGTTTCATGCTCCGAACGATCCCTGTGAGCGGGCATGCGGGAATGATTCTCGATGGAGAAACCCACCGTCCACCTAAAATAACAAACAATAATGAGTAAATGATATACTCTCTATACAAATAGATTTTTTTTTGAATTTCAAATTCATTAACAATTAGGGCTATACGGACTCGAACCGTAGACCTTCTCGGTAAAACAGATCCAACTTATTATTATCGAAATGATTCGAACTGTTTCAAAGACCCAACATGCATTTTTTTTTGCATTGGGCTCTTTCATCAACTGATATAAATATCAGCGAATCCGCCATATTTTTTCTTGACAGAAAGATAACGAGATGGCTCCACATGCTCTGATTCATTATTTTATTTTGATCCAGAAGCAATACCAAAGTGTTTCAAAGAAGAGTTACCTTGACGTAGGTCTGCCTACGGTCTAGATCAACCTAAGTGAAATGGAGTCTCTATCGCTCTGCCCAAAGCGGGGCAAATATGAAACTTCATACACCTTAAAGTTCATAGGACGAAACGAGATTTTTTTTTGAGTTCCTTATACTCATTTTGCCTAGCATTGAATCGACTGGGTATTCACCTTATCAATTAGCAAATCACTGCTGGGTTCTATTCGGCGCCTAAAAAGATTGGCACCCGAATTTGACCAATCAAATATTTGTCAGGCTATTGTTCTCTTGTCCCCTCGAATTCATGGAGTAAGACATCGATTTCTCAATCTCAATAAGATAAATTCTGTTGATTGTGTGATGGACTCCCCTGAAAAAACATTGGCGCGCGTGTAAACGAGGTGCTCTACCAACTGAGCTATAGCCCTTGCTTTGTTTTTGTGATAAATATTTTAATCTGTAGAGAATTTCTTGTCAAGATGAATATTTCATGATCCGACAAAGACAATCCGACAAAGACAAGCTTCTGATCTGTTTCCTGTCAAGGATAAGTATTGCTTACAAGGATAAGTATTGCTTATAAGTAAGATTCTATCTATAATCCATCAATGTGACAGGTTCCTTTTGTTTCTCTTTGTGATGATAAATGACCTACTTAACCCAGTGGTTAGAGTATTGCTTTCATACGGCAGGAGTCATTGGTTCAAATCCAATAGTAGGTAGAACTTATTAGATACCATTGATTGCGGTATCTAATATTTCTACCCACTTTCCTTTTTTATTGATTTGTTATCTTTTCCATACCCCCACTATTCTATTCGTATTCTATTCGTATTCTGTATTCTATATGAATGAATATGAATGAATTTCTTTTATTTTCTTTTATTTTTTTTGTTGCATCAGAATCCGATTCAACTGGATTCTATTCTATCGGCAAAACCAAAATAGGGGGTCTAACCAGAACCTCTTTTGATTATTCGGACGCACCAAACTAGTTAAGAAATTGCATTGATAGCCTCTACTCGCGTCCTAGCTCGTCTGAGAGCTAAATTCGCCTCAATTGTTTGTCTTTTGCCTTCAGCTTTACTCAAGTTAGCTTCAGCTATTTCAAGAGTTTGCTGAGCTTCTTGCGGATCAATGTCACTACCCCTCTCCACATCATTTACTAAAATGGTTATCTCATTATTGCCTATTCTAGCGAAACCGCCCATCAGGGCCATTGTTAACCATTGGTCGTTAAGACGTATTCTCAAAATACCTATATCTAAAGCCGTGGCAATAGGGGCGTGATTTGGTAATACACCAATTTGGCCACTATTAGTAGATAAAATGATTTCTTTCACTTCTGAATCCCAAACAATTCGATTAGGAGTCAGTACACATAAATTTAAGGTCATTTCTTCAATTTGCTCTCCCCGTCTAAGTTTATAGCCTTCGCGGTAGCTTCATCGATGTTACCCACCAAATAAAAGGCCTGCTCAGGAAGACCATCTAATTCTCCAGAAAGGATCAGTTGAAACCCCCTAATTGTTTCTGTTAGACCAACATATTTTCCTGGAGAACCGGTAAATACTTCTGCTACGAAGAAGGGTTGTGATAAGAAACGCTCAATTTTTCGTGCTCTTGCTACGGTTAAACGATCCTCTTCGGATAATTCGTCCAACCCAAGGATAGCTATAATGTCTTGAAGTTCTTTGTAACGTTGTGAAGTTTGCTTAACTCTTTGCGCGGTTTCATAATGTTCCTTACCAACAATCCGAGGTTGGAGCATAGTTGACGTTGAATCTAAAGGATCTACGGCTGGATAGATACCCTTGGCAGCGAGTCCTCTTGATAGTACGGTAGTAGCATCTAAATGTGCAAATGTCGTGGCAGGGGCGGGGTCGGTCAAATCGTCCGCAGGTACATAAACTGCTTGAATAGAAGTTATGGATCCCTCTTTGGTAGAAGTAATTCTTTCTTGCAAAGAACCCATTTCTGTACTAAGAGTAGGTTGATAACCTACAGCAGAAGGCATTCTGCCTAATAAAGCGGAGACTTCGGATCCTGCTTGGACGAAACGAAAAATATTGTCAATAAATAGAAGTACGTCTTGTTCATTAACATCCCGGAAATATTCCGCCATGGTTAGGGCAGTCAAACCAACTCTCATCCGAGCTCCCGGAGGTTCATTCATCTGACCATAGACTAGCGCTACTTTGGATTCTACAATATTTTGTTCATTAATCACTCCAGATTCTTTCATTTCCATGTAAAGATCGTTTCCCTCACGAGTACGTTCGCCAACTCCGCCAAATACGGATACGCCACCATGAGCTTTGGCAATGTTGTTGATCAATTCCATGATGAGCACTGTTTTACCCACTCCAGCTCCCCCGAATAGTCCGATTTTTCCTCCACGGCGATAAGGGGCTAAAAGATCCACTACTTTAATTCCTGTTTCAAAAATCGATAATTTTGTATCTAACTGTATAAAGGCAGGCGCGGACCTATGAATAGGAGATGTTGTGCGACTATCTACAGGACCCAAATTATCAACAGGTTCTCCAAGAACGTTGAAAATGCGTCCGAGAGTTGCTCCACCGACTGGAACACTTAGAGGAGCTCCCGTGTCAATCACTTCCAGTCCTCTCATCAGACCATCTGTCGCACTCATAGCTACAGCTCTAACTCGATTATTTCCTAATAATTGCTGTACCTCACAAGTTACATTAATTTGCTGGCCGACAGTATCTTGACCTTTCACTACCAAAGCGTTGTAAATATTAGGCATCTTTCCTGGTGGAAAGACTACATCCAGTACCGGACCAATGATTTGCGCAATACGCCCCAGGTTTTTTTCTTCAAGTGCGGAAACCTCAGGACCAGAAGTAGTAGGATTGATTGTCATAATAATAATAAAATTAAATATGTCGAAATTCTTTTTTCAAACTGAATTAAAAAATGTCCAATAGCAAATTGATCGGTTAATTCAATAAGAAATGGGAGTTAGTACTCGATTTCGTTGGTACCACCCAACCGAATCCAATTCAATTGTTTACTCATTCAATGAGTCAATTTTCAACCAACCCATTTTTTTTTTCAAAATATCAAAATATTAAAGTAGATGAATAAGAATCATGAAGAAGTCTTTGATTTCTCTATCATTATAGACAATCCCGCCCCTATTTTCTAAGGCATGGAATATTTAGGAATTTGAACCTGAACTCTATTTATGATTCATTATTCTTATGATATTTATATATTATATTGTTTTTTATGTTATGGCATTTTATGGCATTGGCTGTTTGTTGTTTCTTATTTCAGCATATCGATTTCCGCCTATTCTTTTGTATACCCTTTCATGGATAAATTCCGCATATTTTCACATCTAGGATTTACATATACAACTACAACATATATCACTGTCAAGAGTGAATTTCTTATTATTTAGAAATTTAAGAAGCGATTCGAAAATTGAAAAAAAAAACACACACAAGGATTGGGTTGCGCCATACATATGAAAGGGTATACAATAATGATGTATTTGGCGAATCAAATACCATGGTCTAATAACGAACCGAACCATTCTGATTAATTGATAATATTAGTTGATAATTTTTTGAAAGATTCCTGTGAAATGTTTCATTAACGCCTAATCCATGTCGAGTAGACCTTATCGTTGTGAGAATTCTTAATTCATGAGTTGTAGGGAGGGACTTATGTCACCACAAACAGAGACTAAAGCAAGTGTTGGATTCAAAGCTGGTGTTAAAGATTACAAATTGAATTATTATACTCCTGACTATGTACCCAAAGATACTGATACGCTAGCAGCATTCCGAGTAACTCCTCAACCTGGAGTTCCGCCTGAAGAAGCGGGGGCTGCGGTAGCTGCCGAATCTTCTACAGGTACATGGACAACTGTGTGGACCGATGGACTTACCAGTCTTGATCGTTACAAAGGACGATGCTACGACATTGAGCCCGTTGCTGGGGAAGAAAATCAATATATTTGTTATGTAGCTTACCCCTTAGACCTTTTTGAAGAGGGTTCTGTTACTAATATGTTTACTTCCATTGTGGGTAATGTTTTTGGGTTCAAAGCGCTACGCGCTCTACGTCTGGAGGATCTGCGAGTTCCTACTGCTTATATTAAAACTTTCCAAGGCCCGCCTCATGGCATCCAAGTTGAAAGAGATAAATTGAACAAGTATGGTCGTCCCCTATTGGGATGTACTATTAAACCAAAATTGGGATTATCCGCTAAGAACTACGGTAGAGCTGTTTATGAATGTCTTCGCGGTGGGCTTGATTTTACCAAGGATGATGAGAACGTGAACTCCCAACCATTTATGCGTTGGAGAGACCGTTTCCTATTTTGCGCCGAAGCACTTTATAAAGCACAGGCCGAAACAGGTGAAATCAAAGGACATTACTTGAATGCTACGGCCGGTACATGCGAAGAAATGATGAAAAGGGCTGTATTTGCCAGAGAGTTGGGAGTCCCTATTGTAATGCATGACTACTTAACGGGAGGATTCACCGCGAATACTACCTTGGCTCATTATTGCCGAGATAATGGTCTACTTCTTCACATCCACCGCGCAATGCATGCAGTTATTGATAGACAGAAGAATCATGGTATGCATTTCCGTGTACTAGCTAAAGCGTTACGTATGTCCGGTGGAGATCATATTCACGCTGGTACCGTAGTAGGTAAACTGGAGGGGGAAAGAGAAATCACCTTGGGCTTTGTTGATTTACTACGCGATGATTTTATTGAAAAAGACCGCAGCCGCGGTATTTATTTCACTCAAGATTGGGTCTCTTTACCAGGTGTTCTGCCTGTGGCTTCAGGGGGTATTCACGTTTGGCATATGCCTGCTCTGACCGAGATCTTTGGAGATGATTCCGTACTACAATTCGGTGGAGGAACTTTAGGACACCCTTGGGGAAATGCACCGGGTGCTGTAGCTAACCGAGTAGCTCTAGAAGCGTGTGTACAAGCTCGTAATGAAGGACGTGATCTTGCTCGTGAAGGTAATGAAATTATCCGTGAGGCTAGCAAATGGAGCCCTGAACTAGCTGCTGCTTGTGAGGTATGGAAGGAGATCAAATTCGAATTTGAAGCAATGGATACTTTGTAATCCAGTAATTACCGCTCGTTTCCTTAATTGAATTACAATTAAACTCGGCCCAATCTTTTACTAAAAGGATTGAGCCGAATAAACAATGAGGTTCCTAATTCATATATATTGCGTAAGCATAAATAATAAACATTCTAAAATAAATAGAATAACAATAACAAAATATAATATAAAATATATTATATATATATCTATATATTCTATATATATTCTATATATATCTATATATATATATATAAAGTAAAATATATAAAGTAAAATATATAAAATATATATATATAAAGTATAGTAGTATATAAAGTATATAGTAGTATATAAAGTATAGTAGTATAGATATAGTAGTATAGACTTGATCTAGATCTACACGATCTAGACTACAAGATTTAAGACTAAACAACTCAATTGTTGTATCCATAATTAATCCTATGGATCCTTAGGATTGGTGGTTTTTTTATATCCCGTAGTTTCGGCCTTGGCTCGAGCCAAGGATCCCAAACAACGCCTTCGAATCATCCTGTATATTGTCCTTTTCCTTCCGGGTTGCATGCGATAGAAACTTATCTTATTATTCTACGAAATTATACGAAAATCCATTTTTCATATCATAGAAGAGAACAAATATTTATCTTTTCGATGAGAATTTGTACACGGCACGGGCGAAGCCTCCCTTTATATTTCTAATTGAAGAAAGGGTTCCATCATATATCATATATAGTGAAGTGAGACCCCGATTCCCACAAAAGAGAACTCTTTCTTTCAATACTCATATGTAGTTAATGATCCTAGTGATTGGATCTATATGCTTATTCCCAGGGGAAATATTCATATTCAAATGATTCTTCATCCAATGACTATTCATCTATTGTATTATTGTATATTCATTCAAATAGGGGGCAGGAAGGCTCTATGGAAAAATGTTGGTTCAATTCGATGTTGTCTAACGACGAGTTAGAACGCGGGTGTGGGCTAAGTAAGGCCAGTATTGGTCCTATTGGAAATACTAATGGAAGTGAAGACCCCGTTATAAATAATATAGATAAAAACATTCATAGTTGGGATGATAGTGACAGCTCTAGTTGCACTAATGTTGATCATTTATTCGGTGTCAGAGACATTCGGAGTTTCATCTCTGATGACACTTTTTTAGTTAGGGATAGTAATGGTGACAACTACTCCATATATTTGGATATTGAAAATCAGATTTTTGAGATTGACAACGATCGTTCTTTTTTGAGTGAACTAAAAAGTGATTTTTCTAGTTATCTAAATTCTAGTTATCGGAATAATGGGTTTCAAAGTGACGAGCACGGCTATGATCGTGACATGTATGATAGTAAATATAGTTGGAATAATCACATTAATAGTTGCATTGACAGTTATCTTCATTCTGAAATCGATATTGATAGTTCCATTTTAAGCGGTAGCGACAATTACAGTAAGAATTACATTTATAGTTACATTTGTAGTGAAAGCGTAAATAGTATTGACGGTGGGAGTTCCAGTATAAAAACTAGCGCAAATGGAAGTGATTTCAATATCAGAGGAGGCTATAATGATCGCGATACAAATGATATAAATCAAAAATACAAGCATTTGTGGGTTCAATGCGAAAATTGTTATGGATTAAATTATAAGAAATTTTTTAGGTCAAAACTGAATATTTGTGAACAATGTGGATATCATTTGAAAATGAGTAGTTCAGATAGAATCGAACTTTCGATTGATCCGGGCACTTGGTATCCTATGGATGAAGACATGGTTTCTATAGACCCCATTGAATTTCATTCGGAGGAGGAACCTTATCAGGATCGTATTGATTCTTATCAAAAAGAAACAGGATTAAGTGAAGCCGTTCAAACAGGCATAGGTCAACTAAATGGTATTCCCATAGCAATTGGGGTTATGGATTTTCAGTTCATGGGGGGCAGTATGGGATCCGTAGTCGGCGAGAAACTTACCCGTTTGGTCGAGTATGCTACTAATAGATCTCTTCCTCTTATTATAGTGTGTGCTTCCGGAGGAGCACGCATGCAAGAAGGGAGTTTGAGCTTGATGCAAATGGCTAAAATATCTTCTGCTTTATATAATTATCAATCAAATAAAAAGTTATTCTATGTATCAATCCTTACATCTCCTACAACCGGTGGAGTGACAGCCAGTTTTGGTATGTTGGGAGATATCATTATTGCCGAACCGAATGCCTACATTGCATTTGCGGGTAAAAGAGTCATTGAACAAACATTGAATAAAACAGTACCTGAGGGTTCACAAGTAGCTGAGTATTTATTCCATAAGGGCTTATTCGATCCAATCGTACCGCGTAATCTTTTAAAAGGTATTTTGAGTGAGTTATTTCAGCTTCACGGTTTTTTTCCCTTGAATCAAAATTCAATCACGTAGAGCATTCAATTGAGTTATTTGTGGAGAATAGGTATTTCGTTTATCTTATTCTTATCGGAATAAAAAAAATCACTAAAAGAAAATGAATATTGTAGAAAGGATCAGAAGTTTCGGATAATGACTTTTTATTATTTCCTCTGGATCCAGTTTCTAGCTACCTATATTCCTGATTCCTAAT
>JAYMFD010001942.1:2500-7500 GCA_035771175.1 Paratinospora sagittata
TACCACTGAGTTAAAAGGGCCCATTTGATTCAATTCCTAAATGAGTCGACTCATTAACCCCTATGAGTCTACTGCATGTACCTATGTATATAATACATGATATATATATACACATATATCATATATATTTATATGTATATGTCTGCATTTGGCTTATTCAGGAAAAAGAATTGTTTTTTTGTTAAGAAGTCCGGGATAAAATACTCACTTTATACTTTCTATTTATTTGATAAATATGATAAATATCACTGCAATGAATTGTTTCAAGACCGACCTCAATTGCTTTGTTTTTAGTGATTGACCCCCATCAGAACGAGATTAACTTGATTTGATTGATACACAATTAGACATAGATCTAAGATATTTCATCAAAGCATGTAATGAATAGATTAGACTCGTACCCGGAATCCAACTCTTATCTTATAAATCTTATCTTAATCTTATAAATCTTATCTTATAAATTATAAAAAAGGTTTCTATCATTTCTTAATTCCGTGTGAGATAGAGATAGGCATATCTCATCTTAACAATGTGTGAATCGATGAGTGAAAGTTGAAGAATGGAGTTTAACCCCTTTTCTGGCGTACCAATCACTCCCCGAATGGATCTTATACTTCATTATTACTTCTGATTACTTCTGTATCATTTCCATTATTATACATTACTTGATTTATATGTATTTTTATTTCCATATTTAATATTGAATATATAAATATATGAATAAATATAAAATATATGAATAAATATAAATCAATAATATAACATACATAATAGAATTGAATATTTCATATATATATATTACATATTACAGAATATATATTCTATAGAATAATGAAAGATTCTAAAATAGAATAAAATAGAATAATATATAGATATATATAACAATATATAGATATTGTATAGATGATAGATATAGTATATAATAATAATAATGATAATAAATATTAAATATATAATAATGATAATAAATATTAAATATAGAATGGTTAATGGTTCATGAATGAAGAATCCAAGAATTCTATGGAATCACGAAAGGCAGAAAACTTTTTCGGATCTAGTAATCACACCATTACATTCATTGTATTGACTTACATTAGATTGACAATTCCAAAAAACTTTTCATACTATGCTCAGAGCATGATGATGATCGGGCGGGTATGCCCCCATCGTCTAGTGGTTTAGGACATCTCTCTTTCAAGGAGGCAACGGGGATTCGACTTCCCCTGGGGGTAGGGTACTACCAAAGGAAGTTGTTTATGGATTATCAATAAGTCTAAAATGGATTCTTCCTGGGTCGATGCCCGAGTGGTTAATGGGGACGGACTGTAAATTCGTTGGCAATATGTCTACGCTGGTTCAAATCCGGCTCGGCCCAATAATTCGCCGATCCATCGTGAGATTATATAACTATAACTAACCAATTTGTACTCTAGAAACAAACGACTGATACCTGATACAGAGGAATAAAGAAAAAGGATCCATTTTTCTATCCCTATTTGGTTTAGTTTTTTTTGTTCCCTCTGATCATTCTGATCTTTTGAATGATATAGATTCATATCAAAACCAAGATCTGTAAAGTAAATATAAAGAAAGGAGTAAAAGGAGTAAAATAAAGAAGGGAGTAAAGAAAAAAAGATTCTTTTTTTTTCATTGAAAAATGGATTAGCAATCGATTTGACACGATTTGATAGACAATAGCATTACTAGTAACCCGTGCTGCTCTCACTAAAGTACTAAAGTAAAGTCCAGATATATGTGTATTGTGTATATAGAACTCGTTTATCTGTTATAATTTATCTGTTATAACATAACACGAGAATTCTAGGCGATTCTAAATAGAAAAAAAAAGAGTTTGAATGAAATCATAAGAATAGGGATGCTGTACACCTTATTTCCCTGGGATTGTAGTTCAATTGGTCAGAGCACCGCCCTGTCAAGGCGGAAGCTGCGGGTTCGAGCCCCGTCAGTCCCGTGGATGTATCTTTCAATTCATCCTTCTAGTCTCTGTGAAGAGGAGGGGACCTGGAGCAGAATCTAATTATACGCGGGGAATCCTTATTTCTTTCCTTTGTCGTTTCACATTTATTATCGAATAAAAGAAATACGGGAATTCGAATTACTTCTACTTCCGGTAGTACCAATTGATGGGGGAGAGACATATGCGGATTGCTACAATTGTTGGTAGCACCATATTCAGGATTCCAAGAGATATCGTACTTGTCTGTATTTTTTCTTTCAGATCTATGGAAGGGAATAGCATATCCATATGCTTCCCCCGAACACATAAATAAATTGGGATTCGTTTATTGTATTGTATGATACAAAATAAACTTAACATCATTATCCCGACAGAATACTTTTCTGATTAAAACCACTTCCCCTTCAAGCTCTGATTTTGTATGATCTCAATGTATTCCTAATTGAAAACAATCTATCTATCTCATTTGCTTTGCACACTGAATTTTTTATATATGTCCCAGTCCCAATCCAAGTAAAGAGAATAAAAAAAAAAAAAAAAGACAAAAAAAAGACCCATCTCCCTTAGTGAGGGAATGAATAATCTTTGTTTCTTCCTATGTTAAAGTCCTATTGAAGAAAGACCAAACTCAAAAATAGTGAATTTTTCGAAATATTAGATCTTTTATATGGAATGGAGATTCACCTTTCTTACACCTCTTTGTCTTCCAAGGAAATTAGATCTAAAAAAACTTAGTTTAGAACTGAACCCCGCTTTTTTCCATTTCACTTCGACTATTTGGTTTTTATTTGGATTGGTGACCAATGAAAGTGGAAGATGGGTCAGATGAGACCTCATCAATTGGCTGATTATATAAGGAAGCCGGTAGGTTATAGAAAGGAAAGAATGGAAAAGAGTGATAAATTCAACAGAATTCTTGATTGGATCAGGAATTCCATTTTTTATTCCGTATGGATAAAGGATCTTCCTATGTTATACTATTCCATTCTCGACGATGAATCGATTTGATGGCCTAGATATTGTTATTCATGATATTGATCCGATTCAATATCATCAAGATGCAATTCATCCCATTGAATTTACAGGAGAACTATTTATCATCTCTATGGGATTAGATCCCGAGTTATTGTGAAGCAAAAAAAGGATAAGATTATGGAAGTAAATATTCTTGCATTTATTGCTACTGCGCTGTTCATTCTAGTTCCTACGGCTTTTTTACTTATCATTTACGTAAAAACAGTCAGTCAAAATGATTAATTGGAATTCCTTTCATTTCTTCAATTATTGATAAGAAGTCAAGCTTGATTCAAATTCCACGTTTTAAATGAAATGAGCGGGCTAGAATCAGCATTCTATGCGATCCGATAGTATGGTAGAAAGAAATATATGAACCTTTCCACCATACTATCTATTATTGTATAAAGATATAGGCTTAATTGTATAAAGATATAGGCTTAATTGAATATGTTAATAAGGATCAATCTACAAATACAAAATATATCCTCGTATATGTACATAAAAATTACAAATTACATATATATAATGTACATATAAATAGCACCCCAGTCCTAGTTCTTTATTACATCCATTTGATTTGTAGTGATTACGATCAGTCCAAGATAATCGAATGTAAACTTTTATTCTTATGTTTTGCGGTTTACTAGGTTTCTTATTATTATATCCAATATGGATCCCGGGCCGGGATCCGTCAGAACAATCAAATCAATGGAAGAAGATCATAGTATGGGCAATACAATATATATATATAGAATATTACAATATATATATATAGAATATTACAATATATATATATAGAATATATATAATATAAGAATAAATTCAATAGAATAAGAATATATCAATACTATCAATACAATAAAATAATAAATAATAGAATATATCAATACTATATAGATAAAAGAAATAAAAGAAGTAGATAAAAGAAATAAAAGAAGATCCTTTTTTTTAGCATTCCGAGGGAGTAGTTGATTGATCCGTTTTCAGATGACCCAAGGATAAATTCTTCGGATTTGGAAAAAGAGTAGTGGATTCTACCCTACCCATTTTTAACGCTTGAACTATGATATGAAGTGAGTGAATAAAGCATAAATATATTTCTAGGGGTGTCTAAAACAAAGGTAAGTGTGCAATAGAATATGTAAATCGCCTAACAAAAGATCTTATCAAGATCTTATTATGCGTAGTACTACCTTGGACAATGACTCTAGTTGCTCTCGCTAGAAAATACACAGCCACGTAATAATAGAACAACTTCCTCCCTGAACAGTAGAGAGGGAAACAAATCAAATTCAAATAAAAAAGGAAAAGGGGGTTCAGTTGCTCCTCATTGTAATGTCCATATAGAATTCTAGTAACAGCTAATTCATCAAAATTTATTATTTTTTTGATTTAGGTTAGGTGGAATTTTGAAATG
The DNA here is from genome assembly GCA_035771175.1 of Paratinospora sagittata. Classification (NCBI taxonomy): domain Eukaryota; kingdom Viridiplantae; phylum Streptophyta; class Magnoliopsida; order Ranunculales; family Menispermaceae; genus Paratinospora; species Paratinospora sagittata. Next base: position 6,913 of record JAYMFD010001942.1, read on the forward strand.
TATATATTTGTATTTAAAAACGATTTGCAGAACGATATCTGAAATAATTGATACAGTTTTGTTACTCAATTTAATTAGTAGTGTCTTTGTAGTGTCTTTAAAGTCCACTTCTTCCCCATACTACGAGTGAAAGCGAAAATGTAAAAACTACCATTAAAGCAGCCCAAGCAAGACTTACTATATCCATATGAATTATGTCCCCTATCTCTATGAATATGAAGAAATTATTCCATTATTGATCACTAATAATAGTGGAATTAATAGTGCAGAGTCAAAAAGGAATTCTGCCCGAAGGTTATTGATGAACCAACCCCCCCAATCCACCCATAAAAAGTCCCTATATCTGGTAGAATCGGAAAGCATTAAGCACAAGCAAGATACGCAGTTATTCTCTTGGAATTCTCAAGGGAATGTTATTAATATTAATGGAACATGTAGGAATAGTAAGACCCGTTTTTTCTGTTGTTGCCCCTCCAAAAGGCATAACAATATATGATAAAGACTATTCATTTTATTTCCCATTCGACTATTCTAATCTAACTCAAGACCCAGTCAGTAGACACTAGTACTGGAGGGAAATCCAGAAAG
>JAYMFD010001942.1:17500-35000 GCA_035771175.1 Paratinospora sagittata
ACGGGAAAAAAAAATTCGAAGGAATCCAAAAAATTAAGAAATTGGATCTATGTCCAACGGATCACACCCAGCAAGAAAAAGTATTTTGTTTTGGTTCGACCCGCAGTCACATATGAAATGGCGGACGGGATGAATTTAGCAATGCTTTTCCCCAAGGATCCGTTGCAGGAAAGGGATAATGTGCAACTTCGAGTTGTCAATTATATCCTTTATGGAAATGGCAAACCAATTCGAGGAATTTCTCACAAAAATATTCAATTGGTTCGAACTTGTTTAGTATTGAATTGGGACCAAGACAAAAACGGTTCTTCTTCTTCTATAGAAGGGGTTCATGCTTCCTTTGTTGAAATAAGGGTAAAAGGTCTGATTCGAGATTTTATAAGAATGGACTTAGTGAAGTCCCCTATTTCGTATACCGGAAAAAGAAATAATCCGGTAGGGTCGGGATTGATTCCCGTTAATCGATCAGATCGCACTACTCTCAATCCTTTTTTTTCCAAGGCAAGGATTCAACAATCACTTACCCAACATCAAGTAACTATTCGTATGTTGTGGAATAGAAATAAGGAATGCCAATCTTTGATAATTTTGTCATCATCTAATTGTTCTCGAATAGGTCCATTCAACGGTTTGAAATCTAACAATGTAACCAAAAAATCAATTCAAATTAAAAAGGATCCCCCACTTACAATTCGGAATTCGTTGGGTCCTTTAGGGATTGTCCCTAAAATTACGAATTTTTTTTCATTTTACCATTTAATAACTCATAATCAGGTTTTGGTAAATCCATATTTGCTACTTGACAATTTAAAACAGACTTTCCAAGTCCTTAAATATTATTTATTGGACGAAAACGGGAGAATTTATAATCCCGATCCATACAGTAACATGATTTTGAATCCATTCAATTTGAATTGGTATTTTCTCCATCACGATTATTGTGAAGAAACATCAACAATAGTGAGCCTTGGACAGTTTATTTGTGAAAATTTATGTATATCAAAAAATGGACCGCACCAAAAATCTGGTCAGGTTCTCCTTGTTCATGTTGACTTTTTAGTAATAAGATCAGCTAAGCCCTATTTGGCTACTCCAGGAGCCACTGTTCATGGCCATTATGGGGAAATTCTCTACGAAGGAGATACATTAGTCACATTTATATATGAAAAATCTAGATCTGGGGATATAACGCAAGGTCTTCCAAAAGTGGAACAAGTGTTAGAAGTGCGTTCGATTGATTCAATATCAATGAACTTAGAAAGGAGAGTTGAAGGTTGGAACGAACGTATAACAAGAATTCTTGGAATTCTTTGGGGATTCTTGATTGGCGCTGAGCTAATCATAGCGCAAAGTCGTATCTCTTTGGTTAATAAGATTCAAAAGATTTATCGATCCCAGGGAGTGCAAATCCATAATAGGCATATAGAGATTATTGTACGTCAAATAACATCAAAAGTGTTGGTTTCAGAAGATGGAATGTCTAATGCTTTTTTACCTGGAGAACTAATTGGATTGTTGCGAGCGGAACGAACGGGGCGTGCTTTGGAAGAAGCAATCTGTTACCGAGCCGTCTTATTGGGAATAACAAGGGCGTCTTTGAATACTCAAAGTTTTATATCCGAAGCGAGTTTTCAAGAAACTGCTCGAGTTTTAGCAAAAGCCGCTCTACGAGGTCGTATCGATTGGTTGAAAGGCTTGAAAGAGAACGTTGTTCTAGGGGGGATGATACCCGTTGGTACCGGATTCAAAAGATTAGTGCACTGTTCAAATCAACATAGCAACATTCCTTTGGAAATCAAAAAGAAGAATCTATTCGAGGGGAACATAAGAGATATTTTGTTCTACCAAAGAGAATTATTTGATTCTTGCAGCCCAAAGAATTTCCATGATACATCAGAACAATCATTTACAGGATTGACTGAGTGCTAAGAGCGGATTCATCCTTTTAACTTAACTTTAACTATCAGGTCCGGCTATTTTTTGGGGTAAGGTAATAAAAAAAATAACGAATAGAAAGGAATTAATGGCTTGGACCGTGTATCAACGGCCAATCTCTGGTAGAAGGTTCCATCGGAACAATTATTTATTTCATCAAGGTACCTCGTCTCTTTTATTATTATTATAAATAAAAAAGAGAGAAGATGTGTGGGGAGAAATGACAAGAAGATATTGGAACATCAATTTGGAAGAGATGATGGAAGCAGGAGTTCATTTTGGTCATGGTACTAGGAAATGGAACCCTAGAATGGCGCCTTACATCTCTTCAAAGCGTAAAGGTATTCATATTACAAATCTTACTAGAACTGCTCGTTTTTTATCAGAAGCTTGTGATTTAGTTTTTGATGCAGCAAGTAGGGGAAAACAATTCTTAATAGTTGGGACCAAAAATAAAGCAGCTGATTCAGTAGCATCGACTGCAATAAGGGCTCGATGTCATTATGTTAATAAAAAATGGCTCGGTGGTATGTCAACGAATTGGTCCACTACAGAAACGAGACTTCATAAGTTCCGGGACTTGAGAGCGGAACAAAGGGCGGGAAGACTCAACCGTCTTCCAAAAAGAGATGCAGCAATATTGAAGAGACAATTATCTCACTTGCAAACATATCTGGGCGGTATCAAATATATGACGGGTTTACCTGATATTGTAATCATCGTCGATCAGCAAGAAGAATATAAGGCTCTTCGAGAATGTGTCATTTTAGGAATTCCAACGCTTTGTTTAATCGATACAAATTGTGACCCGGATCTCGCGGATATTTCGATTCCAGCCAATGATGACGCTATAGCTTCAATCCGATTAATTCTTAATAAATTAGTCTCCGCAATTTGTGAGGGTCGTTCTAGCTATATAAGAAATCCTTAATTAAGATTAATAATAATAAGATAAGTCAATTACTTCGGTAACTCCATAGATTTATTGAATCGGTTACTATTCCTGAATATCAAACAAAGACATAAAAATCACTGGGGATATTATGTAATTCTTTGGTATCCGTGGTATCCGAAATACAAAATTCAAGTGGGCAAATTGAGAAAGAGCTGATTGAATCAAAATAATTCCTTATTAAAGTTAAGTTCTATTTCTGTCAGAGGGCAATATGAATGTTCTACCATGTTCCATCCACACACTAAAGGGGTTATACGAGATATCTGGTGTAGAAGTAGGCCAACATTTCTATTGGCAAATAGGGGGTTTCCAAGTTCATGCTCAAGTACTTATCACTTCTTGGGTTGTAATTGCTATCTTATTAGGTTCAGTCACTATAGCAGTTCGGAATCCACAAACCATTCCGACCGACGGTCAGAATTTCTTCGAATATGTCCTTGAATTCATTCGAGACTTGAGCAAAACCCAGATTGGAGAAGAATATGGTCCTTGGGTTCCCTTTATTGGAACTATGTTCTTATTTATTTTTGTTTCGAACTGGTCAGGGGCTCTTTTACCTCGGAAAATCATACAGTTACCTCATGGGGAGTTAGCCGCGCCTACGAATGATATCAATACTACTGTTGCTTTAGCTTTACCTACGTCAGTGGCCTATTTCTATGCGGGTCTTACAAAAAAAGGATTGGGTTATTTCGGTAAATACATTCAACCAACTCCAATACTTTTACCAATTAACATCCTAGAAGATTTCACAAAACCCTTATCACTTAGTTTTCGACTTTTTGGGAATATATTGGCTGATGAATTAGTAGTTGTTGTTCTTGTTTCTTTAGTACCTTCAGTGGTTCCTATACCCGTCATGTTCCTTGGATTATTTACAAGTGGTATTCAAGCTCTTATTTTTGCAACTTTAGCCGCGGCTTATATAGGCGAATCCATGGAGGGTCATCATTGACTAGCTTTCAAAATCGTTTTTTATTTAATCGCATGTCGTGTCCGGAACCAGCGCATGTCGGAACCAGCCTAATTATGAATCATAATATTGTCATTGACTGAACAAATAGAAATAGAATATTCATTGGAGGGGGTATGTGATAAGTGGGCAAAACGGGAATCTTAGGAAAAATATCTTTTCGATTTTTTTCCAGTTCCCTAATATCGAAATCTTTTTTGCTACTACTCTAGCTCTAGATCGTATATACCCTATTTGTATGTATATATTACGTATGTTCCAAAATAGCTTATCTTGAGCCGCCCATCCATTGGGTGGGATAAACTAAAAAAACGCTATTCTCTATTTACATTTCATTTGAGTTCATTCAATTTAACGATTGACTTGACTAAAATTCGAATGAATTGCATGAACTTAGATCAACCAAATCTTGATATTGTATTGATATGTAATGATTCAGTCTAATGAATCCGTCTGTTTGTATTGATGCAGAATAATGATAAAGAACAGGAAAAGAAGAATTTACAAACGAGATAAAAAAAAATAGTGAACTGGGTATATGTAATGGCTATAACCCAACTCTTGTGTATGTTTCAAAGAATGATTCTATAATCCAGTTGTATATCATATAAGATGTGAATGGTTGGTTTACGTTAGGGAAGAAACACATGTATATGTGATATTAGATATTTACTAGTTCTATATGAACTATCCATATATTTTCTTTCCTACCCCACTGTGAATTTAGATGGGGGGGTTCAATGGATGTCTTTCCATTTCATCTGGTACGAATGACGAAACAGATGAAATCAAGCATATAGAAGAGAAAGGGCGAAGAATTGAAAGAATGGTTCGGAACAAAGAAATGGAAGAACTAGAGCCTAACGGATTGATAAAGACTCCATGGATAGGAACTAAAAACGAGATATCGAAGTAGTTCTGATGATTCAATAATCGCATTACTTCAATTCACAGTTCGTAGTTACTTCGACTGCATGGATCTTAGTAATGCAATAGAATAATAAGTCATAATTCATTGGTTAATTGTATCATTAACCATTTTCTTTATTTTTGTGCGAGGAGCTTACCATGAATCCACTGATTTCTGCTGCTTCCGTTATTGCTGCTGGATTGGCTGTAGGACTTGCTTCTATTGGACCTGGGGTTGGTCAAGGTACTGCTGCGGGCCAAGCCGTAGAAGGTATCGCAAGACAACCAGAGGCAGAGGGAAAAATACGAGGTACTTTATTGCTTAGTCTGGCTTTTATGGAAGCTTTAACAATTTACGGACTGGTCGTGGCATTAGCGCTTTTATTTGCGAATCCCTTTGTTTAATCCTAGAAATTTGAAAGTTTTTTCTTAGTCTTGTATTGCCTTGGATTTGCCGCTTGCTTTTTCGAATTATATCAGGATTTCACTCCTACAATCACTTTCATTTATTTGTTGAGACAATACCCTGCGGTGAAGGACTAATTTGAAGATGAGGAAGAATTAGTGGATCCACTCTCTTTCTTCCTTCCCGTTCTTAGTCCAATAAACCTCTTCTCCGTCTTTAGGAAGTGTTGCAACAAACAAGGTATTTTGCAATTGACATGAGATCTGGGATCTAATTCTAAATAAGTATTTTTCTTATTGTTATTGGTAACTTCAATTGAAATAAGAAAATTGAAAGAAAATAATAATTGAAAAATTCAATAACAAAAAAATGAAAAAAAAAAATAATTCAATTCAATATAATATGAAGTTAACGGAATTTTCATAAATATAAATATTAATAAAAAATTCAAAAAATAAAAAGAACTCTGTTCAATTTAGTTAGTCCTACCTATAAGAGGAGATCATATGAAAAATGTAACCGATTCTTTCGTTTCCTTGGGTCACTGGCCATCCGCCGGGAGTTTCGGTTTAAATACCGATATTTTAGCAACAAATCCAATAAATCTAAGTGTAGTGCTTGGTGTATTGATCTTTTTTGGAAAGGGAGTGTGTGCGAGTTGTTTATTTCAAGAATAGGCTGGATCCAACCAGTTGCGCTTTTTTTCTTTCCTTTATAACTTTCCTTTATAACTAGGAAGGAATAGTGTACGATCTCGCGAATTACTTCTGAATAAATTTATAAATCATATGTACGAACCATAGCATTTCGTGACTTATTGGTAAATCCACTTTGATTCTCTATCCACCAATAATGTGGGGCTCTTAACATGGTTAAAGCTAAATTTTTTGAAGTCGAGGTGCAACACTGGTACTCTTTCTACCACTATGTATGGACATGGTCTCAAAAAGACTAACTAGTTGTAATTTATCTGTTATAGAACACTCATATCGATAAAATAATTTGAACCATTTACTGGAAGGGGGGCACCCTGCCTTTTTTATCCAATGCTGAATCGACGACCTATGTATAAAATAAGAAGAGTTTTTTGGATTTGAAGATAAAAAATCGAAAAAAAAAGAAACAACTTTGCTGATAATTACAGATTCTTTATCTGGTCGGAAGAGTCCTCCAAATATTCTGGTTTTGGATTAACGATCCGTTTCTATGTTTTGGAAGACGAACAGAGAAGAGAGGATAAGCTCATTACATTAAAAAAAGATAGGGGAATGCCCCATAAGTGACTGGGCGTGAGAGCCAAATGAATTGAAAGATTCATGTTTGGTTCGGGAAGAGATCATAGAATTTTGTAAAGGAATGGGAAGATAATCTACTTTCATTAAGTGATTTATTAGATAATCGAAAACAGAGAATCTTGAGTACTATTCGAAATTCAGAAGAACTGCGTGGGGGGGCCATTGAACAGCTGGAAAAAGCCCGGGGCCGATTGCGGAAAGTGGAACTGGAAGCCGATGAATATCGAGTGAATGGATACTCCGAGATAGAACGAGATAAATTGAATTTGATTAATTCAACTTATAATAATTTGGAACAATTAGAAAATTACAAAAATGAAACCATTCAGTTTGAACAACAAAGAGCTATTAATGAAGTCCGACAACGAGTTTTCCAACAAGCCTTACAAGGAGCTCTAGAAACTCTGAATAGTTGTTTGAATAGCGAGTTACATTTACGCACCATCAGTACTAATATTGGGATGTTGGGGGCGATGAAAGAAATAATTGATTAGTCTTTCTACCTTAGGTATTATTTATTTAATTTTCTAGTTGATTTTTTTCCTTTGCTGCTGAAAAAGAATAAAGAAAGACTCATGGTAACCCTTCAAGCCGACGAAATTAGTAATATTATCCGTAAACGTATTGAGCAATACAGTAGAGAAGTGAAGATTGTGAATACTGGCACCGTACTTCAAGTAGGCGACGGCATTGCTCGTATTCACGGTCTTGATGAAGTAATGGCGGGTGAATTAGTAGAATTTGAAGAGGGTACAATAGGCATTGCTCTGAATTTAGAATCAAAAAATGTTGGTGTTGTATTAATGGGTGATGGTTTGATGATCCAAGAGGGAAGTTCTGTAAAAGCAACAGGAAGAATTGCTCAGATACCAGTGAGCGAAGCCTATTTGGGTCGTGTTATAAATGCTTTGGCTAAACCCATTGATGGTCGAGGTGAAATTTCAGCTTTTGAATCTCGGTTAATTGAATCTCCCGCTCCAGGTATTATTTCGAGACGTTCCGTATATGAGCCCCTGCAAACGGGGCTTATTGCTATTGATTCGATGATCCCTATAGGACGAGGTCAGCGCGAATTAATTATTGGGGACAGACAGACCGGTAAAACAGCAGTAGCTACCGATACTATTCTCAATCAAAAAGGGCAAAATGTAATATGTGTTTATGTAGCTATTGGGCAAAAGGCATCTTCTGTAGCTCAAGTAGTGACTACTTTCCAGGAACAGGGGGCGATGGAATACACTATTGTGGTAGCCGAAACAGCGGACGCGCCCGCTACATTACAATACCTTGCTCCTTATACAGGAGCGTCTCTGGCTGAATATTTTATGTACCGTGAACGACATACTTCAATCATTTATGATGATCCCTCCAAACAGGCACAAGCTTATCGCCAAATGTCTCTTCTATTACGAAGACCACCCGGTCGTGAAGCTTATCCAGGAGATGTTTTTTATTTGCATTCACGCCTTTTGGAAAGAGCCGCTAAATCAAGTTCTCGTTTAGGTGAAGGAAGTATGACTGCTTTACCAATAGTTGAGACTCAATCGGGAGACGTTTCGGCTTATATTCCTACTAATGTAATTTCCATTACCGACGGACAAATATTTTTATCTGCCGATCTATTCAATGCTGGAATCCGACCTGCTATTAATGTGGGTATTTCCGTTTCCCGAGTAGGATCTGCAGCTCAAATTAAAGCCATGAAACAAGTAGCTGGCAAATCAAAATTGGAATTGGCTCAATTCGCAGAGTTAGAAGCCTTTGCACAATTCGCTTCTGATCTCGATAAAGCGACTCAGAATCAATTAGCAAGAGGTCAACGATTACGTGAGTTGCTCAAACAATCTCAATCCGAACCGCTCCCGGTGGAAGAGCAGATAGTGATGATTTATACTGGAACGAATGGATATCTTGATTCGTTAGAAATTGGACAGGTAAAGGAATTTACCAATCAATTACGTAACTACTTAAAAACAAATAAACCTCAGTTCCAAGAAATCATCTCTTCTACCAAGACGTTCACCGAAGAAGCAGAAGCCCTTGTGAAGGAAGCTATTCAGGAGCAGCTGGAGCGGTTTCTACTTCAGGAACAAACATAAATAAATTGATCATTCTTATCTTAGTACAAAGGAAATCGTTGATAAACGTCTCGAATTCAAATCATTCAAACAAACTATCTTTCTTGACCTAGAAATCTAAAAAATAGATGGAAAAAAATTGCGTCCAATAGGATTTGAACCTATACCAAAGGTTTAGAAGACCTCTGTCCTATCCATTAGACAATGGACGCTTTTCATTCCGACTTTGCTCTTTTCTTTCGCATTTTTTGCCTTTCCTATCTCGATCCCCTGTTCGGAAAAAAAAAGAATAAGATTGCATGTGAGAGGATTGAGGGAATAAAGAAAAGATGCGTATTTGCAGTTATTCGTGTGTGTATCATAATGAAATTCAATTAATAATTAATATGTGGATGTAGCGGGTAGCGGGAATCGAACCCGCATCGTTAGCTTGGAAGGCTAGGGGTTATAGTCGACGTCAATTCATCATTTTGAACGTCTCTAATTCAAAACCGAACATGAAACTTTGGTCTCATTCGGCTTCTTTATGGCAGATAGATGAATTCCCAGATCTAAGTCGTAAACGAATTAAATAAAAAAAAATGCAAATAAAAGAAATTCGACCCATAACATCTATGTCAGCTTTTCTTTTCGGTCTGAATGCATTCAAACAAAACAAAACGACGCGCTTTCTAGATGATCCTTTTAGAAAAGAAGAGGGTAATTATAACAAATTTTTCTAGTTACTTCGTTCTCTATTTCTACTTGCGTGAATCCGGAGGAAAAGAAGTGTGTTTCCACCGAGCTAAAACAATATGTCGATAGCTTTAGTAAACCAAAATCATCGTTTAATAGCTATTTCGCTCCAATCTCCCCTCTAAAGATAAAGAAGAGATTGAAGATCTAGTTACGATTAGAAATACACTTTTTTATCTTCATCCATGGATCTGTTACTCATACGCATCCAATTGAGAGTCGTGATACAACTCAAAAAAAAATTATGCTTCGTGCTTCCATAATCCAATTGGTAAATTTCTAATTGACCCTTGGATACAAATCACGAGAATGTATATTCTTCCTCAAATCGGTTATTGAGAGGTAAAGGATTTAATCCTTTTAAGAAATAAAGTTTTTAATCGGAATATGAATCAAACCGAAAGACCCCTTAACTATTTAAGTTGTGAATAGAACGAATCGCACTTTTACCACTAAACTATACCCGCTACAATGTGATTGTTGTATATGATACATGAATGGACCATTTTTCGAACAAGGGCATCAGACGTAATCAAGATAGAATCAGAACAAAATACTGAAATTGGAGTGTTGACATATTTCGTCGGGTGAATTTGATGAGCTAGGAAAATCCAGGACCATTGAAATAACGAGTTCTTTTTTCTTTTGCTGGGGAAGTCTTTTTAAGGAAGGGCACTTCTATCATAGAACCTTTCTTTTGTTCCAATTGTTGTTGCTTCACTAACAAATAAGTATTCTTGTTTTCAAATCTGATAATTAAAATCGTTTTATCTATGATTCATCGGAGCAAAACAAGAAATCGCTTAGCTGGGTTAATATAACCTAGCCAGGACGGGAAAAGACCGTTCATTTCGGACAAAATCAAAGAGGTATTCGTTACTTTTGTTTATTTTACTCTTTTTTTTATTGGATTGGAGATATCACATTATCGAAATTGAATTTGAATGAAATTGCTGCTAAATGCTAAAATAATAGAGAAATTTGTATCTTTTGTATCTTTGTATCTATACTATAACTATAGAATCAAGAAAGAAAACAAAAAGACTTTTGTTTTAATTCATGCGTAACATAAACATAGTAATTGTATTTTTTAATTGTTAATTGGGAGAGATGGCTGAGTGGACTAAAGCGGCGGATTGCTAATCCGTTGTATGAGTTATTCGTACCGAGGGTTCGAATCCCTCTCTTTCCGTTCCCTTTAATGATTTGACTTGAGATTTTTCTTTAATTCTAAAGAAAAATCTCAAGCCCCTTTTTATCATAGTTTAATCTCTGGAATAGAAAAAATCATAAGATAAGAAATCAAGCAAAGAAAATGAGAACCCCTTTCTTTTTATTTTATTCCCCACGCCCAGGATTACGTCCTGGATCATTAGATAGGAATCCGAAGATGAAGAGAGAAACAAAGAATATCACTACTGTGTAAACGAAAAGTTTGAGAGTAAGCATTACACAATCTCCAAGATCATTTTTTGGAAAAAAAAAGGGAATAGATTATCCATTTTTATACCACACATCACATCATATTTTGCTTTGACACCAAGAGATGAAGTGGTTTCTAGAAAAGAAAGGCATTTTCAGAAATTCATTTGTAAGAAGATTCTTTCAGTATCAAGCAGTATCAAAAATTTATATCCACAATTAGTTATTGTGAGGGACCCTAATCGGATAGGGTCCTTGTTCATACTGGAAGTGGAAGATCAGAATGAAGAAATGCGGAGATCCAGATTCATTGCAACTATCCAAGAATTTCCATGTTTGAATCGAGGGTTCATAATGTAAGACTTATCTCATCTTATCAATTGTTAGAATCTTTTTTTTTATCGAATAAATCATGAATATTTGTAGGACAGTATTAAGGATCTCATCGAAAACTTACAGCAGCTTGCCAAACAAGGGCTAAGAGAAAAAAAAACACAGGTATGACTGGCATAATATCTACGATTGGATTGAAAATAGCATAAGCCTCAGGCAATTTAGCAAAGACAAAACCACTTGAGTGAAGGGCAGAATTAAGCCAGATACAGATCAAACTAAAGGTATTAAGCATAACAAACATTTCATTCTTGGAGATAATTGTATTTTGATTGAGTTATTGATATAAGGAAAAATGAAGAAAGTAAAGTAAACCAAAAAAGAAAATACCGCTTTTTCTTTGACTTACCCAATAGAAAATCCTTCAATTTTCAAATGAGAATTGAATTTCATACAATATCTTAATTGAATTATATGTAATGATCAATAAATTAAGATCAATAAATTAAGTTTCATTCTTTCACAACTACGCGGGTTAAACCCTAGCAACAATCTAACATATTCCAAGTGGGAATTGACGAACAATCAATACCGATATTAGTGTTTATTGGTGTAGGATAGAAATCTAAATAAATGGGGCGTGGCCAAGTGGTAAGGCACCGGGTTTTGGTCCCGTGACTCGGAGGTTCGAATCCTTCCGTCCCAGAGCAGTCTGATTCTATTAAAATAAAGGATTGTTCTATTTAACTTAACAATACCAATCTTCTGTTTAAGAGTGTAATGTTGAATACAGAATAAAGTGTGATCCTTTTTCTGATTTCTTATAATTCAGGAAAGAATTACAGCCTTCCCGCTCTTTCTCACAAACCGAATTGAATCCAAATGAGATGCGGATGTAACTCAATCCATTTGAGATTCAAGTAAAATGGGAACATGAATCAATGTATAATTCAAAAAATAGGATGTGCTGTTCAGCGTATGCATGTCTTGCTCATTTTCATATTGAAGTTAGTTACTTAGGCAAACTTTACCTCCTATATCCATTTTATATCCATTTGGATTCTCAATGCTTTTGAATTAGAATGTGAAAGAAAAGCCTCTATATTCCCTATTTCGTGTTATATCTACAGTTCCTATATTTGAATAGGGTACTAATTCTCCGTTCTGTTGATCCTGAATTCTAAACAGGGGAGGCTCTTAGTACTAATTGAATTCCATTACTCGGATTAAGGTTCCTAAGACTCCGTTGGGTTAAAATCAAACTAGGAATAAAACAAGCAATAAATCTGTGCCTGTTTAGCTTTCCAACTAGACAAGTTGGAAACGTAATCTAATTCAAAATCTTCAAAATCTAATTAAAGAGATTTTTTTAGTTTAGTTGTTTTTAGTTTAGTACTTCGAGAAAGAATTGGATCTTTTATGATTGATCGTCTTGCAAAATTAGTTGAAGATGTAAAGAACTTGGTTACTTGTGTTTTTTAGAAGTTGTTTCATTGATACAAGAAAATATGGGGTTAATGACTTGATGAGACTTCTACATCTAAATCGATAAATAGAAATACCGACCTCCATCCATCCATATAGAAAAATGAGAGTATCGAATACTATGCTATGTACTGATTGAACCAATGACTATTCATGATTTCATATTGAATCAAGTCCATACTTGACTGGTTCCAAACTAGAGGAATGTTATGGTAAAACTTCGTTTAAAACGATGTGGTAGGAAGCAACGTGCGACTTGAAGGACATGATCGGCTGTGGATTTTTACATCCACCATTCTTTTATGAAGGTGCTCTTGGCTCGACATAGTTTGTTCTGTTCTATTCGAACCCCTATTTCGTTGGGTTTATTGGGTTTAAGTAAATAGTACATGATGGAGCTCGAGTGAAAAGGATTGGATTGATTCATTTCTCAGAGGCAAGGATCTAGGGTTAGTGTCAATCAATAAGTTGGAACAACTTCGTAAGTATATCGCTAATCTATATCGAAATAGAAATCGAAAGTATCCAATTCGCACAAAAGTGTCAAATCCAAAACAAAAGGAAATCGTGTTTCGAATTGGTAACCTATTTCGATCAAAAGTGGATTACACGGGAATCAATTATTCGTAAAATTCTTTCATACAAAGAAATCGCAAAAGGTATGTTGCGGCCATTTTGAAACGATTAAGGATCACCGAAGTAATGTCTAAACCCAATGATCCAAAACAAAGATGAAGGATCCCGAAACAAGAAAACGCCATTTTCAATTGTCTCAACAATTGGATCAGAGTATCAGAGTAAGGAATAAAAAAAATGTATTCGAAACGAGACAAAGAGGGGGGTTCGAGATAGCTCAATAAATGAAATGCCTAGTCCTAAGGATTTTCCTTTGAACTCTGTGAAAATTATCCAACTTGAGTTAGAAGTACGAATGCTTTTTCTTTTTTTTCGTGAACGGTGAGGAAGAAGAAAAAACGAATCAAACAAATCATAATCTAATTGATTAGATGATGTTATGGATCTATTGGCTACTATATACATAATTCGAATCATTCTTTCTCGAGCCGTATGAGGAGAAAACCTCCTATACGTTTCTAGGGGGGGCAGTGTTCATCTACATCTATCCCAATGGGCCATCTACCGAATCGTTGCAATTGATGTTCGATCCCGAAGAGAAGGAAGAGATCTTCGGAAAGTGGGTTTTTACGATCCGATAAAGAATCAAACTTATTCAAATGTTCCCAATATTCTATATTTCCTTGAAAAAGGTGCCCAACCTACAGGAACTGTTCATGATATTTCAAAGAAGGCAGGTGTTTTTCAGGAACTTCGCATTAATCATGAAATTCAAGTCAATTAATGACTAAATAAATATGAATAAAGGGGGGTGCCCTTTATGCTAGCTTTGTGTAATTTTCTCTTTACTCCGTTTTCTCCATTTTTTTGCTCTATTTAGACTTATTTACTTTCTATTAGTTATTTACTATTTTTAATTCTATTAGTTTTAGTTTGGTCCCATATGATTTCATATTCAAATTGAATATTTCCTATAATATTCTAATATTCTATCCTATAATATTCTAATAATTCTAATATTCTAATAGAACTATAATTCTAATATTCTAATAGAACTATAATTCTAATATTCTAATAGAACTAATAGAATATGAACTAAAACTAATAGAATATGAACTAAAACTAATAGAATTATAGAATATAATATTATTTATTAGAATATTCTTTATAATATATAATATCATTAATATTAATATAATATCATTAATAGAATATATATAATATATATTATAATATATATAGAATATCATTAATATAATATATATAATATATATAGAATATCATTAATATAATATATAATATAATATAGGATTTCATATTTCATATTATATGATATGATTCCTACGATTTCCTATTTCGTTATTTTTTTATTATTTCATATTCTTATATATTTCGAATTTAGAATATATTTCATAATTGAATTGATTTTTTAAATAGAAAATAGAAGTAAAAAAAAAATAGAATATATATTCTTATTCTAAATATTCTATTACAATATTACAAATAGAATATATATCTTCTAATATATATCTTCTATAGTGATATGAGATATAGTGATATGAGATGCATAAAAAAATGAATAGAGGAGCTAACAGGATCTATAAAATTCTGGGATTACTCCCAATCACGTGGTTTTTTTGAGACCCCGCAAAAAATAGGTTGAGCTTGCTTATTCTATCTTTATAGATATTGACTAAACCCGAGATTTTCTTCTTCTTTATTTAGAATTTATATTATTCAATATTCTTAAAATATTGAATTTCTTTTCTCTACTCACATTTAGATTTATTATTATTATTATTTATATTATTTATTATAAATGTGCATTCTCGCTGTAATGCCAATTCAACATTATTTATATTATTTATTATAAATGTGCATTCTCGCTGTAATGCCAATTCAACACAAGCCCTTTTTTTATTGAAATTTATTTCATTTCTTTTGTTTTCTCAATGTTCATATTGACAATAGTGTATTGACCAAATAGAATTCGATCGTGGATAAATAGGTCTATTTATCTCCGCCTCAAAAAAAAAGAAAATCAGTTTGAGTTTTTACTTTATACAAATGCTATACAAATGAATGATAGGTTCGTTGAATTTGATGTGACACAAGAAGTCTCTTCTGATTAAAAAAAAAGAAATTAATAAAATAAAAAAAAGAGGATCAATTTTCTATACTTATCATTTCTCTGGGAATCTCGTTTATTTTCACCTGATATGTTTGTTCATTTTTATGTTCTATGTTCAGAATCCACTATCAAATGCATTTTTTTTTTAGATTTGTTGTGTTGCTAGTTCAATGTTTTGATGGGTCGTGGAATCCAATCTCTTTTTTTATGTCGATTCTGATCGTATCCACACGCCATAATTACAATTACATTATTCGGGTTGCTAACTCAACGGTAGAGTACTCGGCTTTTAAGTGCGGCTAGAATCTTTTACACATTTGGATGAAGCAATGGATTCGTCCATACCATTGGTAAAGTTTGTAAGACCACGACTGATCCTCAAAGGGAATGAATGGAAAAAACAGCATGTCGTATTATATTAATGAAGAACTCTAAGAGTGCGTGATCCTTACCGGATCCGTACAAAATCTCGCTGAAAGCAGGCAAAAATCAATTCATGTTTGGGTCGAGTGAATAAATGGATAGAGCCCTACGGCTCCAATTATATAGGGAAACAAAAAGCAACGACTTTCTGTTCTTAATTCGAATGATTACCCGATCTAATTAAACGTTAAAAATATATTAGTGCCTGATGCGGGAAAAGGGTCTCCCATAAAAAATAAGTGGATTCTCTATTTTTTTACTGAATCCTAACTATATCCCAATTCTAGAGTGGAGATGAATGTGTAGAAGAAAGAGTATATTGATAAACAGAATGGATTCTAAAATCAAAAGAGCGATCGAGTTGAAAAAATAAAGGACTTCTAGCCATCTCCGTAGTGTATTCTATAATGAATACAGACCCATTGGATGGAAAAGAAAGAATCCGTTGATTAACCTATCTGTTTCGAGGTATCCATTTTATTCTTACTATATACCTTGTTTTGACTCGATCGCACTATGTATCATTTGATAACCCAAGAAATCCCCTGCCTTTGGTTCAACTGGAATTTCACAAATGGAAGAATTACAAGTATATTTCGAAATAGATAGATCTCGACAAAAAGAAAAAGACTTCCTATACCCACTTCTTTTTCAGGAGTATATTTATGCCCTTGCTCATGATTCTAGTTTAACTAGAGCGATTCTGTACGAACCTGTGGAAAATTTCGGTTATGACAAGAAATCTAGTTCACTAATTGTAAAACGTTTAATTACTCGAATGTATCAACAGAATCATTTGATTCTTTCTTTTAATGATTCTAAAAAAAATAAATTTTGGGGGTACAAGAATCGTTTTGATTCTCAAATCATATCAGAGGTATTTGCCGTCATTGTGGAAATTCCATTCTCGCTGCGATTAGTATCCTCCCTAGAAGGGAAAGAAATAGCCCAATCACATAATTTAAGATCTATTCATTCACTATTTCCATTTTTAGAGGATCAATTTTCACATTTAAATCATGTATTAGATATACTAATACCCTACCCCATCCATCTTGAACTCTTGGTTCAAACCCTTCGCTGTTGGATACAAGATGCCCCTTCTTTGCATTTATTGCGATTTTTTTTCTACGAGTATCATAATTGGAATAGGCTTATTACTCAAACAAAGAAATCCATTTCCATTTTTTCAAAAAAAGAGAATCAAAGATTATTCTTGTTCCTATATAATTCTCATGTATATGAATGCGAATCCATATTTGTTTTTCTCCGTAAACAATCTTTTTATTTACGATTAACATCTTCTAGAGCCTTTCTGGAGCGAACCCATTTCTATGGAAAAATGGAACATCTTGTAGTAGTTTTTCAAAACGATTTTCAGTTTATCCTATGGTTGTTCAGGGAGCCTTTCATGCATTATGTCAGATATCGAGGAAAATCCATTCTGGGTTCAAAGGGGACCCTCCTTCTGATGAAAAAATGGAACTATTACCTTGTAAATCTCTGGCAATGTAATTTTGACTTGTGGTCTCAACTGGATAGGGTTTATATAACCCAATTAGCCAATCATTACTCCTATTTTTTGGACTATCTTTCAAGTGTACGACTAAATACTTCGGTAGTAAGGAGTCAAATGTTAGATAATTCATTTATTATGGATATTGCGATTAAGAAGTTCGATAGTATAGTTCCAATTATTTCTTTGATTGGATCATTGGCTAAAGCGAAATTTTGTAACGTATCAGGGCATCCCATTAGTAAGCCGGCTCGGGCCGATTCATCTGATTCTGATATTATCGATAGATTTGGGCGAATATACACAAATCTTTCTCATTATTACAGCG
>JAYMFD010001937.1:0-2500 GCA_035771175.1 Paratinospora sagittata
GACAATCGATTGAATCGATATCGGGGTGGTAGCAAGCTAATAATAGGGAGATTTAACCGACAACGAATTCGCCCAGTTATTAGCTTGATATCACCTCGAATGCCCTCGGTTGCTTCCCGGTCGGTTTTCGGTTACTTCCTGCTTGTGGCCTGGTCGCGACTTGGTCACGGCCTGGTCGCAGCCTTGTCGCGGCCTGGTCGCAACAAAAATCTAGGGACAATCGATACCGGAGTGGTACCGAGCTAATAATGGGGAAATTTAACCCACAACGATCATCCAATACGTATATTGCCCCGCTATTAGCAAGCTATCACCCCGACGATAGTGTGCTAGAGGGGGGACTACTCTAGCACACTATGTGGAACCTCCTGAACACCCTCTCCCCCCTATAGTAGATGTTAAGCTTTTACCTCATCTCCAAAAGGAAACATCAAAAGTTGAGGCCAATCATACTGGGCCTTTATTTTCAATCCGTATGCAATCTCGTGACAAGTAATAGCTCATTGGAAAGCTTATGTGATAAAGAATTATTTGGTATAAAAAAATATTTTTTTTTTTCAAAATAAATTATTTTTTATTAATTTTTTTCTCCAAAAAATAGGAGAAAAATATAAAAAATAGAATAAAAAATTTTAAAAAATTTAAAAATTTACTATTAGCATTAGAAAAATTATGTTATCCAAGGAAAAATCACAAATTAGATTTGTGATGAGTATTCGTTAAAAATAATATTGAACTAATGGTTAGGCATGTAAGAACGTTACAGAGCCTTTCGTACAAACCAAATAAGATGGTCATGAGTTAAAAGTGATGAATGGGCATTGAAAATATCAACTATATTTCATGACCAAATGTTCTCCAACCTAAATTAGTCGGGGCCCGAGCATGACCTTGGATTGCACGGTGACGGCCAAAGCACGGCCTGGTCGTCACCCGGGCACGGCGTGGTCGCGACCAGGCCAAGACTTGGGCACGGCCTGGGCATGGCCTGGGCACGGCCTCGTCCCTAAGACTTGGGCACGACATGGTCACGACATGGTCACGACCTGGGCGCGGCCTGGGCACGGCCTGGTCACGGCCAGGGCACGGCCTGGTCACGGCCTGGGCACGACCTGGGCACGGCCTGGTCCCGACCTGGGCACGGCCTGGGCGCGGCCTGGGCGTGACCTGGGCACGGCCTGGTCACGACCTGGGCACGGCCTGGGCGTGACCTGGGCAAGGCCTGGGCATGACCTGGGCAAGGCCTCGTCCCTAAGGCTTGGGCACGGCCCGGGCACGACCTGGGCACGGCCTGGTCCTGACCAGGGCACGGCCTGGTCACGGCCTGGGCGTGACCTTGGCACGGCCTGGGCACGGCCTGGTCACGACCTGGGCACGGCCTGGGCACGGCCTGGGCACGGCCTGGGCACGGCCTGGGCACGGCCTGGGCACGCCCTGGGCACGGCCTGGTCACGCCCTGGGCACGGCCTGGTCACGACCTGGGCACGGCCTGGTCACGGCCTGGGCACGACCTGGGCACGGCCTGGTCACGACCTAGTCCCTAAGACTTGGGCACGACCTGGGCACGACATGGTCACGACCTGGGCACGGCCTGGGCACGGCCTGGTCACTGCCCGGGCACGGCCTGGTCACGGCCCGGGCACGGCCTGGGCACGGCCTGGGCACGGCCTGGTCACTGCCCGGGCACGGCCTGGTCACGGCCCGGGCACGGCCTGGTCACGGCCCGGGCACGGCCTGGTCACGGCCTGGGCACGACCTGGGCACGGCCTGGTCACGACCTGGCCACGGCCTGGGCGTGACCTGGGCACGGCCTGGGCGTGACCTGGGCACGGCCTGGGCGTGACCTGGGCACGGCCTGGTCACGACCTGGGCACGGCCTGGTCACGACCTGGGCACGGCCTGGGCGTGACCTGGGCACGGCCTGGGCGTGACCTGGGCAAGGCCTCGTCCCTAAGACTTGGGCACGGCCCGGGCACGACCTGGGCATGACATGGTCATGACCAGGGCACGGCCTGGTCACGGCCTGGGCGTGACCTGGGCACGGCCTGCTCACGGCCTGGTCGCGGCCTGGGCACGGCCTGGTCACGTCCTGGGCACGGCCTGGGCACGGCCTGGGCACGACCTGGGCACGGCCTGGTCACGTCCTGGGCACGGCCTGGGCACGGCCTGGGCACGGCCTGGGCACGGCCTGGTCACGACCTGGGCACGGCCTGGTCACGGCCTGGGCACGACCTGGGCACGGCCTGGGCACGGCCTGGGCACGACCTGGGCACGGCCGGGGCACGGCCTTGTCCCTAAGACTTGGGCACGACCTGGGCACGACATGGTCACGACCTGGGCACGGCCTGGTCACGGCCTGGGAACGACCTGGGCACGGCCTGGTCACGACCTGGGCACGGCCTGGGCGCGGCCTGGGCGTGACCTGGGCACGGCCTGGTCACGGCCTGGGCACGACCTGGGCACGACCTGGTCACGACCTGGGCACGGCCTGCTCACGACC
>JAYMFD010001937.1:22500-25000 GCA_035771175.1 Paratinospora sagittata
GGGCACGACATGGTCACGACATGGTCACGACCTGGGCGCGGCCTGGGCACGGCCTGGTCACGGCCAGGGCACGGCCTGGTCACGGCCTGGGCACGACCTGGGCACGGCCTGGTCCCGACCTGGGCACGGCCTGGGCGCGGCCTGGGCGTGACCTGGGCACGGCCTGGTCACGACCTGGGCACGGCCTGGGCGTGACCTGGGCAAGGCCTGGGCATGACCTGGGCAAGGCCTCGTCCCTAAGGCTTGGGCACGGCCCGGGCACGACCTGGGCACGGCCTGGTCCTGACCAGGGCACGGCCTGGTCACGGCCTGGGCGTGACCTTGGCACGGCCTGGGCACGGCCTGGTCACGACCTGGGCACGGCCTGGGCACGGCCTGGGCACGGCCTGGGCACGGCCTGGGCACGCCCTGGGCACGGCCTGGTCACGCCCTGGGCACGGCCTGGTCACGACCTGGGCACGGCCTGGTCACGGCCTGGGCACGACCTGGGCACGGCCTGGTCACGACCTAGTCCCTAAGACTTGGGCACGACCTGGGCACGACATGGTCACGACCTGGGCACGGCCTGGGCACGGCCTGGTCACTGCCCGGGCACGGCCTGGTCACGGCCCGGGCACGGCCTGGGCACGGCCTGGGCACGGCCTGGTCACTGCCCGGGCACGGCCTGGTCACGGCCCGGGCACGGCCTGGTCACGGCCCGGGCACGGCCTGGTCACGGCCTGGGCACGACCTGGGCACGGCCTGGTCACGACCTGGCCACGGCCTGGGCGTGACCTGGGCACGGCCTGGGCGTGACCTGGGCACGGCCTGGGCGTGACCTGGGCACGGCCTGGTCACGACCTGGGCACGGCCTGGTCACGACCTGGGCACGGCCTGGGCGTGACCTGGGCACGGCCTGGGCGTGACCTGGGCAAGGCCTCGTCCCTAAGACTTGGGCACGGCCCGGGCACGACCTGGGCATGACATGGTCATGACCAGGGCACGGCCTGGTCACGGCCTGGGCGTGACCTGGGCACGGCCTGCTCACGGCCTGGTCGCGGCCTGGGCACGGCCTGGTCACGTCCTGGGCACGGCCTGGGCACGGCCTGGGCACGACCTGGGCACGGCCTGGTCACGTCCTGGGCACGGCCTGGGCACGGCCTGGGCACGGCCTGGGCACGGCCTGGTCACGACCTGGGCACGGCCTGGTCACGGCCTGGGCACGACCTGGGCACGGCCTGGGCACGGCCTGGGCACGACCTGGGCACGGCCGGGGCACGGCCTTGTCCCTAAGACTTGGGCACGACCTGGGCACGACATGGTCACGACCTGGGCACGGCCTGGTCACGGCCTGGGAACGACCTGGGCACGGCCTGGTCACGACCTGGGCACGGCCTGGGCGCGGCCTGGGCGTGACCTGGGCACGGCCTGGTCACGGCCTGGGCACGACCTGGGCACGACCTGGTCACGACCTGGGCACGGCCTGCTCACGACCTGGGCACGGCCTGGGCACGGCCTAGTCCCTAAGACTTGGGCACGGCCCGGGCACGACCTGGGCACGACATGGTCACGACCTGGGCACGGCCTGGTCACGGCCCGGGCACGGCCTGGTCACGGCCTGGTCACGACCTGGGCACGACCTGGGCACGGCCTGGGCACAACCTGGCACGGCCTGGGCACGACCTGGGCACGGCCTGGTCACGACCTGGGCACGGCCTGGTCCCGACCTGGTCCTGACCTGGGCACGGCCTGGGCACGGCCTAGTCCCTAAGACTTGGGCACGGCCCGGGCACGGCCTGGGCACGACATGGTCACGACCTGGGCACGGCCTGGGCACGGCCTGGTCACGGCCTGGGCACGGCCTGGTCACGACTTGGGCACGGCCTGGTCACGGCATGGTCACGGCCTGGGCACGACCTGGGCACGGCCTGGGCACGGCCTGGTCACGACCTGGGCACGGCCTAGTCCCTAAGACTTGGTCACGACCTGGGCACGGCCTGGGCACGGCCTGGGCACGGCCTGGGCACGGCCTGGTCACGGCCTGGTCACGGCCTGGTCACGGCCTGGGCACGACCTGGGCACGGCCTGGTCACGACCAGGGCACGGCCTGGGCACGACCTGGGCACGGCCTGGGCGCGGCCTCGGCGTGACCTGGGCACGGCCTGGTCACGACCTGGGCACGGCCTGGGCGTGACCTGGGCAAGGCCTGGGCGTGACCTGGGCAAGGCCTGGGCATGACCTGGGCAAGGCCTCGTCCCTTAGACTTGGGCACGGCCTGGTCACGGCCCGGGCACGGCCTGGTCACGGCCCGGGCACGGCCTGGTCACGGCCCGGGCACGGCCTGGTCACGGCCCGGGCACGGCCTTGTCACGGCCTGGTCACGGCCTGGGCACGACCTGGGCACGGCCTGGGCGCGACCTGGGCGTGACCTGGGCGCGGCCTGGGCACGACCTGGGCACGGCCTGGTCACGACCTGGGCACGGCCTGGGCGTGACCTGGGCACGGCCTGGGCGTGACCTGG
>JAYMFD010001937.1:45000-47500 GCA_035771175.1 Paratinospora sagittata
GTGATAAAGAATTATTTGGTATAAAAAAATATTTTTTTTTTCAAAATAAATTATTTTTTATTAATTTTTTTCTCCAAAAAATAGGAGAAAAATATAAAAAATAGAATAAAAAATTTTAAAAAATTTAAAAATTTACTATTAGCATTAGAAAAATTATGTTATCCAAGGAAAAATCACAAATTAGATTTGTGATGAGTATTCGTTAAAAATAATATTGAACTAATGGTTAGGCATGTAAGAACGTTACAGAGCCTTTCGTACAAACCAAATAAGATGGTCATGAGTTAAAAGTGATGAATGGGCATTGAAAATATCAACTATATTTCATGACCAAATGTTCTCCAACCTAAATTAGTCGGGGCCCGAGCATGACCTTGGATTGCACGGTGACGGCCAAAGCACGGCCTGGTCGTCACCCGGGCACGGCGTGGTCGCGACCAGGCCAAGACTTGGGCACGGCCTGGGCATGGCCTGGGCACGGCCTCGTCCCTAAGACTTGGGCACGACATGGTCACGACATGGTCACGACCTGGGCGCGGCCTGGGCACGGCCTGGTCACGGCCAGGGCACGGCCTGGTCACGGCCTGGGCACGACCTGGGCACGGCCTGGTCCCGACCTGGGCACGGCCTGGGCGCGGCCTGGGCGTGACCTGGGCACGGCCTGGTCACGACCTGGGCACGGCCTGGGCGTGACCTGGGCAAGGCCTGGGCATGACCTGGGCAAGGCCTCGTCCCTAAGGCTTGGGCACGGCCCGGGCACGACCTGGGCACGGCCTGGTCCTGACCAGGGCACGGCCTGGTCACGGCCTGGGCGTGACCTTGGCACGGCCTGGGCACGGCCTGGTCACGACCTGGGCACGGCCTGGGCACGGCCTGGGCACGGCCTGGGCACGGCCTGGGCACGCCCTGGGCACGGCCTGGTCACGCCCTGGGCACGGCCTGGTCACGACCTGGGCACGGCCTGGTCACGGCCTGGGCACGACCTGGGCACGGCCTGGTCACGACCTAGTCCCTAAGACTTGGGCACGACCTGGGCACGACATGGTCACGACCTGGGCACGGCCTGGGCACGGCCTGGTCACTGCCCGGGCACGGCCTGGTCACGGCCCGGGCACGGCCTGGGCACGGCCTGGGCACGGCCTGGTCACTGCCCGGGCACGGCCTGGTCACGGCCCGGGCACGGCCTGGTCACGGCCCGGGCACGGCCTGGTCACGGCCTGGGCACGACCTGGGCACGGCCTGGTCACGACCTGGCCACGGCCTGGGCGTGACCTGGGCACGGCCTGGGCGTGACCTGGGCACGGCCTGGGCGTGACCTGGGCACGGCCTGGTCACGACCTGGGCACGGCCTGGTCACGACCTGGGCACGGCCTGGGCGTGACCTGGGCACGGCCTGGGCGTGACCTGGGCAAGGCCTCGTCCCTAAGACTTGGGCACGGCCCGGGCACGACCTGGGCATGACATGGTCATGACCAGGGCACGGCCTGGTCACGGCCTGGGCGTGACCTGGGCACGGCCTGCTCACGGCCTGGTCGCGGCCTGGGCACGGCCTGGTCACGTCCTGGGCACGGCCTGGGCACGGCCTGGGCACGACCTGGGCACGGCCTGGTCACGTCCTGGGCACGGCCTGGGCACGGCCTGGGCACGGCCTGGGCACGGCCTGGTCACGACCTGGGCACGGCCTGGTCACGGCCTGGGCACGACCTGGGCACGGCCTGGGCACGGCCTGGGCACGACCTGGGCACGGCCGGGGCACGGCCTTGTCCCTAAGACTTGGGCACGACCTGGGCACGACATGGTCACGACCTGGGCACGGCCTGGTCACGGCCTGGGAACGACCTGGGCACGGCCTGGTCACGACCTGGGCACGGCCTGGGCGCGGCCTGGGCGTGACCTGGGCACGGCCTGGTCACGGCCTGGGCACGACCTGGGCACGACCTGGTCACGACCTGGGCACGGCCTGCTCACGACCTGGGCACGGCCTGGGCACGGCCTAGTCCCTAAGACTTGGGCACGGCCCGGGCACGACCTGGGCACGACATGGTCACGACCTGGGCACGGCCTGGTCACGGCCCGGGCACGGCCTGGTCACGGCCTGGTCACGACCTGGGCACGACCTGGGCACGGCCTGGGCACAACCTGGCACGGCCTGGGCACGACCTGGGCACGGCCTGGTCACGACCTGGGCACGGCCTGGTCCCGACCTGGTCCTGACCTGGGCACGGCCTGGGCACGGCCTAGTCCCTAAGACTTGGGCACGGCCCGGGCACGGCCTGGGCACGACATGGTCACGACCTGGGCACGGCCTGGGCACGGCCTGGTCACGGCCTGGGCACGGCCTGGTCACGACTTGGGCACGGCCTGGTCACGGCATGGTCACGGCCTGGGCACGACCTGGGCACGGCCTGGGCACGGCCTGGTCACGACCTGGGCACGGCCTAGTCCCTAAGACTTGGTCACGACCTGGGCACGGCCTGGGCACGGCCTGGGCACGGCCTGG
>JAYMFD010001649.1:0-74791 GCA_035771175.1 Paratinospora sagittata
TCTAAAATTTTGGTTTAAATGAACTAAATATACTTAGAAAAAGTAATTGAGGCAAACGCGACCAATCCACCGGATTGCTTTTTCCACCCAACTCTTTGTGCGAGTCCCAATATCTTTCAAGCAACCCCCCAGAATAGATGGAACTCCGTTCCAATATCCCGATGAATTTTTCACCCCTAAATCTCAAATTTTTTGTTTAAATAAACAAAATTTACTTAGAAAATGTGTTTGAGGCAATCGCTACCAATCCACCGGATTGCTTTCTCCACCAACTCTTTGAGCGAGTCCCAATATCCTTCTACGAACCCCCAGAATAGATGGAACTCCGTTCCAATATCCCGCTAATTTTTGACCATTAAATCTCAAATTTTGGTTTAAATGACCTAAATTTACTTAGAAAATGTGTTTGAAACAATCGCGACCAATCCACCGGATTGCTTTCTCCGCCTACTCTTTGAGCGAGTCCCAATATCCTTCTATGAATCCTCGAATAGATGGAACTCTGTTTCATTACCCCGATGAATTTTTTACCCCTAAATCTAAAATTTTGCTTTCAATGAACTAAATTAACTTAAAAAATTTGTTTGAGGCAATCGCGACAAATCACCGGATTGCTTTCTCCACCTACTCTTTTAGCGAGTCCCAATATCCTTCTAGCAACCCCCCAGAATAGATGGAACTCCGTTCCAATATCTCGATGAATTTCTGACCACTAAATCTCAAATTTTGGTTTAAATGAATTAAATTTACATAGAAAATTTGTTTGAGGCAATCGCGACCAATCCACCATATTGCTTTCTCCACCTACTCTTTTTAGTGAGTCCCAATATCCTTCTAGCAACCCCCCAGAATAGATGGGAACTCCGTTCCAATATCCCGATGAATTTTTGACCCCTAAATCTCAAATATTTTGTTTTAAATGAACTAAATTTACTTAGAAAAATGTGTTTGAGGCAATCGCTACTAATCCACTAGATTGCTTTCTCCACCAACTCTTTAAGCGTGAGTCCCAATATCCTTCTACGAACCTCCGGAATAGATGGAACTCCATTCCAATATCCCGGTGAATTTTAGGCCATTAAATCTCAAATCTTGGTTTAAATGAACTAAATTTACTTAGAAAATGTGTTTGAGGCAATCGCGACAAATCCACCGGATTGCTTTGTCCACCTACTCTTTTAGTGAGTCCCAATATCCTTCTAGCAACCCCCAGAATAGATGGAACTCCGTTCCAATATCCCGATGAATTTTTGACCCCTAAATTTAAAATTTTTGTTTAAATAAACAAATTTACTTAGAAAATGTGTTTGAGGCAATCGCTACCAATCCACCGGATTGCTTTCTCCACCAACTCTTTGAGCGAGTCCCAATATCCTTCCACGAACCCCCCAGAATAGATGGAACTCCGTTCCAATATCCCGCTGAATTTTTGACCATTAAATCTCAAATTTTGGTTTAAATGACCTAAATTTACTTAGAAAATGTGTTTGAAACAATCACGACCAATCCACCGGATTGCTTTCTCCGCCTACTCTTTGAGCGAGTCCCAATATCCTTCTATGAATCCTCGGAATAGATGGAACTCTGTTTCAATACCCCGATGAATTTTTTACCCCTAAATCTAAAATTTTGCTTTCAATGAACTAAATTAACTTAAAAAATTTTGTTTGAGGCAATCGCGACAAATCCACCGGATTGCTTTCTCCACCTACTCTTTTAGCGAGTCCAATATCCTTCTAGCAACCCCCCAGAATAGATGGAACTCCGTTCCAATATCCCGATGAATTTTTGACCCCTAAATCTCAAATTTTTGTTTAAATGAACTAAATTTACTTAGAAAATGTGTTTGAGGCAATCGCTACCAATCACCAGATTGCTTTCTCCACCAACTCTTTGAGCGAGTCCCAATATCCTTCTACGAACCCCCGAATAGATGGAACTCCGTTCCAATATCCCGGTGAATTTTTGACCCCCATATCTAAAATTTTGGTTTAAATGAACTAAATATACTTAGAAAAAGTAATTGAGGCAAACGCGACCAATCCACCGGATTGCTTTTTCTACCAACTCTTTGACACGTCCCAATATCCTCCAAGCAACCCCCCAGAATAGATGGAACTCCGTTCCAATATCTCGATGAATTTCCGACCACTAAATCTCAAATTTTGGTTTAAATGAATTAAATTTACTTAGAAAATGTGTTTGAGGCAATCGCTACCAATCCACCAGATTGCTTTCTCCACCAACTCTTTGAGCGAAGTCCCAATATCCTTCTATGAACCCCCGGAATAGATGGAACTCCGTTCCAATATCCCGGTGAATTTTTGACCCCCATATCTAAAATTTTGGTTTAAATGAACTAAATATACTTAGAAAAAGTAATTAAGGCAAACGCGACCAATCCACCGGATTGCTTTTTCTACCAACTCTTTGAGCGAGTCCCAAATCCTTCAAGCAACCCCCCAGAATAGATGGAACTCCGTTCCAATATCTCGATGAATTTCTGACCACTAAATCTCAAATTTTGGTTTAAATGAATTAAATTTACTTAGAAAATTTGTTTGAGGCAATCGCGACCAATCCACCATATTGCTTTCTCCACCTACTCTTTTAGTGAGTCCCAATATCCTTCTAGCAACCCCCCAGAATAGATGGAACTCCGTTCCAATATCCGATGAATTTTTGACCCCTAAATCTCAAATTTTTTGTTTAAATGAACTAAATTTACTTAGAAAATTTGTTTGAGGCCATCGCTACCAATCCACTAGATTGCTTTCTCCACCAACTCTTTGAGCGTAGTCCCAATATCCTTCTATGAACCCCCGGAATAGATGGAACTCCGTTCCAATATCCCGGTGAATTTTAGACCATTAAATCTAAAATCTTGGTTTAAATGAACTAAATTTACTTAGAAAATGTGTTTGAGGCAATCGCGACAAATCCACGGGATTGCTTTGTCCACCTACTCTTTTAGTGAGTCCCAATATCCTTCTAGCAACCCCCCAGAATAGATGGAACTCCGTTCCAATATCCCGATGAATTTTTCACCCCTAAATCTCAAATTTTTTGTTTAAATAAACAAAATTTACTTAGAAAATGTGTTTTGAGGCAATCGCTACCAATCCACCGGATTGCTTTTCTCCACCAACTCTTTGAGCGAGTCCCAATATCCTTCTACGAACCCCCAGAATAGATGGAACTCCGTTCCTATATCCCGCTGAATTTTTGACCATTAAATCTCAAATTTTGGTTTAAATGACCTAAATTTACTTAGAAAATGTGTTTGAAACAATCGCGACCAATCCACCGGATTGCTTTCTCCGCTACTCTTTGAGCGAGTCCCAATATCCTTCTATGAATCCTCGGAATAGATGGAACTCTGTTTCAATACCCCGATGAATTTTTTTACCCCTAAATCTAAAATTTTGCTTTCAATGAACTAAATTAACTTAAAAAATTGTTTGAGGCAATCGCGACAAATCCACCGGATTGCTTTCTCCACCTACTCTTTTAGCGAGTCCCAATATCTTCTAGCAACCCCCCCAGAATAGATGGAACTCCGTTCCAATATCTCGATGAATTTCTGACCACTAAATCTCAAATTTTGGTTTAAATGAATTAAATTTACATAGAAAATTTGTTTGAGGCAATCGCGACCAATCCACCATATTGCTTTCTCACTCTACTCTTTTAGTGAGTCCCAATATCCTTCTAGCAACCCCCCAGAATAGATGGAACTCCGTTCCAATATCCCGATGAATTTTTGACCCCTAAATCTCAAATTTTTTGTTTAAAATGAACTAAATTTACTTAGAAAATGTGTTTGAGGCAATCGCTACTATAATCCACGTAGATTGCTTTCTCCACCAACTCTTTAAGCGGAGTCCCATATCCTTCTACGAACCTCCGGAATAGATGGAACTCCATTCCAATATCCCGCGTGAATTTTAGACCATTAAATCTCAAATCTTGGTTTAAATGAACTAAATTTACTTAGAAAATGTGTTTGAGGCAATCGCGACAAATCCACCGGATGCTTTGTCCACCTACTCTTTTAGTGAGTCCCAATATCCTTCTAGCAACCCCCCAGAATAGATGGAACTCCGTTCCAATATCCCGATGAATTTTTGACCCCTAAATTTAAAATTTTTGTTTAAATAAACAAAATTTACTTAGAAAATGTGTTTGAGGAATCGCTACCAATCCACCGGATTGCTTTCTCCTCCAACTCTTTGAGCGAGTCCCAATATCCTTCCACGAACCCCCAGAATAGATGGAACTCCGTTCCAATATCCGCTGAATTTTTGACCATTAAATCTCAAATTTTGGTTTAAATGACCTAAATTTACTTAGAAAATGTGTTTGAAACAATCACGACCAATCCACCGGATTGCTTTCTCCGCCTACTCTTTGAGCGAGTCCCAATATCCTTCTATGAATCCTCGGAATAGATGGAACTCTGTTTCAATACCCCGATGAATTTTTTACCCCTAAATCTAAAATTTTGCTTTCAATGAACTAAATTAACTTAAAAAATTTGTTTGAGGCAATCGCGACAAATCCACCGGATTGCTTTCTCCACCTACTCTTTTAGCGAGTCCCAATATCCTTCTAGCAACCCCCCAGAATAGATGGAACTCCGTTCCAATATCCCGATGAATTTTTGACCCCTAAATCTCAAATTTTTTGTTTAAATGAACTAAATTTACTTAGAAAATGTGTTTGAGGCAATCGCTACCAATCCACCAGATTGCTTTCTCCACCAACTCTTTGAGCGAGTCCCAATATCCTTCTACGAACCCCCGGAATAGATGGAACTCGTTCCAATATCCCGGTGAATTTTTGACCCCCATATCTAAAATTTTGGTTTAAATGAACTAAATATACTTAGAAAAAGTAATTGAGGCAAACGCGACCAATCCACCGGATTGCTTTTTCTACCAACTCTTTGACACGTCCCAATATCCTTCAAGCAACCCCCAGAATAGATGGAACTCCGTTCCAATATCTTGATGAATTTCTGACCACTAAATCTCAAATTTTGGTTAAATGAATTAAATTTACTTAGAAAATGTGTTTGAGGCAATCGCTACCAATCCACCAGATTGCTTTCTCCACCAACTCTTTGAGCGAGTCCCAATATCCTTCTATGAACCCCCGGAATAGATGGAACTCCGTTCCAATATCCCGGTGAATTTTTGACCCCCATATCTAAAATTTTGGTTTAAATGAACTAAATATACTTAGAAAAAGTAATTAAGGCAAACGCGACCAATCCACCGGATTGCTTTTTCTACCAACTCTTTGAGCGAGTCCCAATATCCTTCAAGCAACCCCCCAGAATAGATGGAACTCCGTTCCAATATCTCGATGAATTTCTGACCACTAAATCTCAAATTTTGGTTTAAATGAATTAAATTTACTTAGAAAATTTGTTTGAGGCAATCGCGACCAATCCACCATATTGCTTTCTCCACCTACTCTTTTAGTGAGTCCCAATATCCTTCTAGCAACCCCCCAGAATAGATGGAACTCCGTTCCAATATCCCGATGAATTTTTGACCCCTAAATCTCAAATTTTTTGTTTAAATGAACTAAATTTACTTAGAAAAATTTGTTTGAGGCCATCGCTACAATCACTAGATTGCTTTCTCCACCAACTCTTTGAGCGGAGTCCCAATATCCTTCTATGAACCCCCGGAATAGATGGAACTCCGTTCCAATATCCCGGTGAATTTTAGACCATTAAATCTCAAATCTTGGTTTAAATGAACTAAATTTACTTAGAAAATGTGTTTGAGGCAATCGCGACAAATCCACCGGATTGCTTTGTCCACCTACTCTTTTAGTGAGTCCCAATATCCTTCTAGCAACCCCCCAGAATAGATGGAACTCCGTTCCAATATCCCGATGAATTTTTGACCCCTAAATCTCAAATTTTTTGTTTAAATAAACAAAATTTACTTAGAAAATGTGTTTGAGGCAATCGCTACCAATCACCGGATTGCTTTCTCCACCAACTCTTTGAGCGAGTCCCAATATCCTTCTACGAACCCCCCAGAATAGATGGAACTCCGTTCCAATATCCCGCTGAATTTTTTGACCATTAAAACTCAAATTTTGGTTTAAATGACCTAAATTTACTTAGAAAATGTGTTTAAAACAATCGCGAACAATCCACCGGATTGCTTTCTCCGCCTACTCTTTGAGCGAGTCCCAATATCCTTCTATGAATCCTCGAAATAGATGGAACTCTGTTTCAATACCCCGATGAATTTTTTACCCCTAAATCTAAAATTTTGCTTTCAGTGAACTAAATTAACTTAAAAAATTTGTTTGAGGCAATCGCGACAAATCCACAGATTGCTTTCTCCCCCTACTCTTTTAGCGAGTCCCAATATCCTTCTAGCAACCCCCCAGAATAGATGGAACTCCGTTCCAATATCTCGATGAATTTATGACCACTAAATCTCAAATTTTGGTTTAAATGAATTAAATTTACATAGAAAAATTTGTTTGAGGCAATCGCGACCAATCCACCATATTGCTTTCTCCACCTACTCTTTTAGTGAGTCCCAATATCCTTCTAGCAACCCCCCAGAATAGATGGAACTCCGTTCCAATATCCCGATGAATTTTTGACCCCTAAATCTCAAATTTTTTGTTTAAATGAACTAAATTTACTTAGAAAATGTGTTTGAGGCAATCGCTACTAATCCACTAGATTGCTTTCTCCACCAACTCTTTAAGCGAGTCCCAATATCCTTCTACGAACCTCCGAATAGATGGAACTCCATTCCAATATCCCGTGAATTTTAGACCATTAAATCTCAAATCTTGGTTTAAATGAACTAAATTTACTTAGAAAATGTGTTTGAGGCAATCGCGACAAATCCACGAGATTGCTTTGTCCACCTACTCTTTTAGTGAGTCCCAATATCCTTCTAGCAACCCCCCAGAATAGATGGAACTCCGTTCCAATATCCCGATGAATTTTTGACCCCTAAATTTAAAATTTTTGTTTAAATAAACAAAATTTACTTAGAAAATGTGTTTGAGGCAATCGCTACCAATCCACCGGATTGCTTTCTCCACCAACTCTTTGAGCGAGTCCCAATATCCTTCCACGAACCCCCAGAATAGATGAACTCCGTTCCAATATCCCGCTGAATTTTTGACCATTAAATCTCAAATCTTGTTTAAATGACCTAAATTTACTTAGAAAATGTGTTTGAAACAATCACGACCAATCCACCGGATTGCTTCCTCCGGCCTACTCTTTGAGCGAGTCCCAATATCCTTCTATGAATCCTCGGAATAGATGGAACTCTGTTTCAATACCCCGATGAATTTTTTTACCCCTAAATCTAAAATTTGCTTTCAATGAACTAAATTAACTTAAAAAATTTGTTTGAGGCAATCGCGACAAATCCACCGGATTGCTTTCTCCACCTACTCTTTTAGCGAGTCCCAATATCCTTCTAGCAACCCCCCAGAATAGATGGAACTCCGTTCCAATATCCCGATGAATTTTTGACCCCTAAATCTCAAATTTTTTGTTTAAATGAACTAAATTTACTTAGAAAATGTGTTTGAGGCAATCGCTACCAATCCACCAGATTGCTTTCTCCACCAACTCTTTGAGCGAGTCCCAATATCCTTCTACGAACCCCCGGAATAGATGGAACTCCGTTCCAATATCCCGGTGAATTTTTGACCCCCATATCTAAAATTTTGGTTTAAATGAACTAAATATACTTAGAAAAAGTAATTGAGGCAAACGCGACCAATCCACCGGATTGCTTTTTCTACCAACTCTTTGACACGTCCCAATATCCTTCAAGCAACCCCCCAGAATAGATGGAACTCCGTTCCAATATCTCGATGAATTTCTGACCACTAAATCTCAAATTTTGGTTTAAATGAATTAAATTTACTTAGAAAATGTGTTTGAGGCAATCGCTACCAATCCACCGGATTGCTTTCTCCACCAACTCTTTGAGCGAGTCCCAATATCCTTCTATGAACCCCCGGAATAGATGGAACTCCGTTCCAATATCCCGGTGAATTTTTGACCCCCATATCTAAAATTTTGGTTTAAATGAACTAAATATACTTAGAAAAAGTAATTAAGGCAAACGCGACCAATCCACCGGATTGCTTTTTCTACCAACTCTTTGAGCGAGTCCCAATATCCTTCAAGCAACCCCCCAGAATAGATGGAACTCCGTTCCAATATCTCGATGAATTTCTGACCACTAAATCTCAAATTTTGGTTTAAATGAATTAAATTTACTTAGAAAATTTGTTTGAGGCAATCGCGACCAATCCACCATATTGCTTTCTCCACCTACTCTTGTAGTGAGTCCCAATATCCTTCTAGCAACCCCCCAGAATAGATGGAACTCCGTTCCAATATCCCGATGAATTTTTGACCCCTAAATCTCAAATTTTTTGTTTAAATGAACTAAATTTACTTAGAAAATTTGTTTGAGGCCATCGCTACCAATCCACTAGATTGCTTTCTCCACCAACTCTTTGAGCGAGTCCCAATATCCTTCTATGAACCCCCGGAATAGATGGAACTCCGTTCCAATATCCCGGTGAATTTTAGACCATTAAATCTCAAATCTTGGTTTAAATGAACTAAATTTACTTAGAAAATGTGTTTGAGGCAATCGCGACAAATCCACCGGATTGCTTTGTCCACCTACTCTTTTAGTGAGTCCCAATATCCTTCTAGCAACCCCCCAGAATAGATGGAACTCCGTTCCAATATCCCGATGAATTTTTGACCCCTAAATTTAAAATTTTTGTTTAAATAAACAAAATTTACTTAGAAAATGTGTTTGAGGCAATCGCTACCAATCCACCGGATTGCTTTCTCCACCAACTCTTTGAGCGAGTCCCAATATCCTTCCACGAACCCCCAGGATAGATGGAACTCCGTTCCAATATCCCGCTGAATTTTTGACCATTAAATCTCAAATTTTGGTTTAAATGACCTAAATTTACTTAGAAAATGTGTTTGAAACAATCACGACCAATCCACCGGATTGCTTTCTCCGCCTACTCTTTGAGCGAGTCCCAATATCCTTCTATGAATCCTCGGAATAGATGGAACTCTGTTTCAATACCCCGATGAATTTTTTACCCCTAAATCTAAAATTTTGCTTTCAATGAACTAAATTAACTTAAAAAATTTGTTTGAGGCAATCGCGACAAATCCACCGGATTGCTTTCTCCACCTACTCTTTTAGCGAGTCCCAATATCCTTCTAGCAACCCCCCAGAATAGATGGAACTCCGTTCCAATATCCCGATGAATTTTTGACCCCTAAATCTCAAATTTTTTGTTTAAATGAACTAAATTTACTTAGAAAATGTGTTTGAGGCAATCGCTACCAATCCACCAGATTGCTTTCTCCACCAACTCTTTGAGCGAGTCCCAATATCCTTCTATGAACCCCCGGAATAGATGGAACTCCGTTCCAATATCCCGGTGAATTTTTGACCCCCATATCTAAAATTTTGGTTTAAATGAACTAAATATACTTAGAAAAAGTAATTAAGGCAAACGCGACCAATCCACCGGATTGCTTTTTCTACCAACTCTTTGAGCGAGTCCCAATATCCTTCAAGCAACCCCCCAGAATAGATGGAACTCCGTTCCAATGTCTCAATGAATTTCTGACCACTAAATCTCAAATTTTGGTTTAAATGAATTAAATTTACTTAGAAAATTTGTTTGAGGCAATCGCGACCAATCCACCATATTGCTTTCTCCACCTACTCTTTTAGTGAGTCCCAATATCCTTCTAGCAACCCCCCAGAATAGATGGAACTCCGTTCCAATATCCCGATGAATTTTTGACCCCTAAATCTCAAATTTTTTGTTTAAATGAACTAAATTTACTTAGAAAATTTGTTTGAGGCCATCGCTACCAATCCACTAGATTGCTTTCTCCACCAACTCTTTGAGCGAGTCCCAATATCCTTCTATGAACCCCCGGAATAGATGGAACTCCGTTCCAATATCCCGGTGAATTTTAGACCATTAAATCTCAAATCTTGGTTTAAATGAACTAAATTTACTTAGAAAATGTGTTTGAGGCAATCGCGACAAATCCACGAAATTGCTTTGTCCACCTACTCTTTTAGTGAGTCCCAATATCCTTCTAGCAACCCCCCAGAATAGATGGAACTCCGTTCCAATATCCCGATGAATTTTTCACCCCTAAATCTCAAATTTTTTGTTTAAATAAACAAAATTTAATTAGAAAATGTGTTTGAGGCAATCGCTACCAATCCACCGGATTGCTTTCTCCACCAACTCTTTGAGCGAGTCCCAATATCCTTCTACGAACCCCCAGAATAGATGGAACTCCGTTCCAATATCCCGCTGAATTTTTGACCATTAAATCTCAAATTTTGGTTTAAATGACCTAAATTTACTTAGAAAATGTGTTTGAAACAATCGCGACCAATCCACCGGATTGCTTTCTCCGCCTACTCTTTGAGCGAGTCCCAATATCCTTCTATGAATCCTCGGAATAGATGGAACTCTGTTTCAATACCCCGATGAATTTTTTACCCCTAAATCTAAAATTTTTCTTTCAATGAACTAAATTAACTTAAAAAATTTGTTTGAGGCAATCGCGACAAATCCACCGGATTGCTTTCTCCACCTACTCTTTTAGCGAGTCCCAATATCCTTCTAGCAACCCCCCAGAATAGATGGAACTCCGTTCCAATATCCCGATGAATTTTTGACCCCTAAATCTCAATTTTTTTGTTTAAATGAACTAAATTTACTTAGAAAATGTGTTTGAGGCAATCGCTACCAATCCACTAGATTGCTTTCTCCACCAACTCTTTGAGCGAGTCCCAATATCCTTCTATGAACCCCCGGAATAGATGGAACTCCGTTCCAATATCCCGGTGAATTTTTGACCATTAAATCTCAAATCTTGGTTTAAATGAACTAAATTTACTAAGAAAATGTGTTTGAAGCAATCGCGACCAATCCACCGGATTGCTTTCTCCACCAACTCTTTGATCGAGTCCCAATATCCTTCTATGAACCCCCGAAATAGATGAAACTCCGTTCCAATATCCCGATGAATTTTTGACCCCTAAATCTCAAATTTTTTGTTTAAATGAACTAAATTTACTTAGAAAATTTGTTTGAGGCCATCGCTACCAATCCACTAGATTGCTTTCTCCACCAACTCTTTGAGCGAGTCCAAATATCCTTCTATGAACCCCCGGAATAGATGGAACTCCGTTCCAATATCCCGGTGAATTTTAGACCATTAAATCTCAAATCTTGGTTTAAATGAACTAAATTTACTTAGAAAATGTGTTTGAGGCAATCGCGACAAATCCACCGGATTGCTTTGTCCACCTACTCTTTTAGTGAGTCCCAATATCCTTCTAGCAACCCCCCAGAATAGATGGAACTCCGTTCCAATATCCCGATGAATTTTTGACCCCTAAATCTCAAATTTTTTGTTTAAATAAACAAAATTTACTTAGAAAATGTGTTTGAGGCAATCGCTACCAATCCACCGGATTGCTTTCTCCACCAACTCTTTGAGCGAGTCCCAATATCCTTCTACGAACCCCCAGAATAGATGGAACTCAGTTCCATTATCCCGCTGAATTTTTGACCATTAAATCTCAAATTTTGGTTTAAATGACCTAAATTTACTTAGAGAATGTGTTTGAAACAATCGCGAACAATCCACCGGATTGCTTTCTCCGCCTACTCTTTGAGCGAGTCCCAATATCCTTCTATGAATCCTCGAAATAGATGGAACTCTGTTTCAATACCCCGATGAATTTTTTACCCCTAAATCTAAAATTTTGCTTTCAATGAACTAAATTAACTTAAAAAATTTGTTTGAGGCAATCGCGACAAATCCACCGGATTGCTTTCTCCACCTACTCTTTTAGCGAGTCCCAATATCCTTCTAGCAACCCCCCAGAATAGATGGAACTCCGTTCCAATTTCTCGATGAATTTTTGACCACTAAATCTCAAATTTTGGTTTAAATGAATTAAATTTACATAGAAAATTTGTTTGAGGCAATCGCGACCAATCCACCATATTGCTTTCTCCACCTACTCTTTTAGTGAGTCCCAATATCCTTCTAGCAACCCCCCAGAATAGATGGAACTCCGTTCCAATATCCCGATGAATTTTTGACCCCTAAATCTCAAATTTTTTGTTTAAATGAACTAAATTTACTTAGAAAATGTGTTTGAGGCAATCGCTACTAATCCACTAGATTGCTTTCTCCACCAACTCTTTAAGCGAGTCCCAATATCCTTCTACGAACCTCCGGAATAGATGGAACTCCATTCCAATATCCCGGTGAATTTTAGACCATTAAATCTCAAATCTTGGTTTAAATGAACTAAATTTACTTAGAAAATGTGTTTGAGGCAATCGCGACAAATCCACCGGATTGCTTTGTCCACCTACTCTTTTAGTGAGTCCCAATATCCTTCTAGCAACCCCCCAGAATAGATGGAACTCCGTTCCAATATCCCGATGAATTTTTGACCCCTAAATTTATAATTTTTGTTTAAATAAACAAAATTTACTTAGAAAATGTGTTTGAGGCAATCGCTACCAATCCACCGGATTGCTTTCTCCACCAACTCTTTGAGCGAGTCCCAATATCCTTCCACGAACCCCCAGAATAGATGGAACTCCGTTCCAATATCCCGCTGAATTTTTGACCATTAAATCTCAAATTTTGGTTTAAATGACCGAAATTTACTTAGAAAATGTGTTTGAAACAATCCCGACCAATCCCCCGGATTGCTTTCTCCGCCTACTCTTTGAGCGAGTCCCAATATCCTTCTATGAATCCTCGGAATAGATGGAACTCTGTTTCAATAACCCGATGAATTTTTTACCCCTAAATCTAAAATTTTGCTTTCAATGAACTAAATTAACTTAAAAAATTTGTTTGAGGCAATCGCGACAAATCCACCGGATTGCTTTCTCCACCTACTCTTTTAGCGAGTCCCAATATCCTTCTAGCAACCCCCCAGAATAGATGGAACTCCGTTCCAATATCCCGATGAATTTTTGACCCCTAAATCTCAAATTTTTTGTTTAAATGAACTAAATTTACTTAGAAAATGTGTTTGAGGCAATCGCTACCAATCCACCAGATTGCTTTCTCCACCAACTCTTTGAGCGAGTCCCAATATCCTTCTATGAACCCCCGGAATAGATGGAACTCCGTTCCAATATCCCGGTGAATTTTTGACCCGCATATCTAAAATTTTGGTTTAAATGAACTAAATATACTTAGAAAAAGTAATTGAGGCAAACGCGACCAATCCACCGGATTGCTTTTTCTACCAACTCTTTGACACGTCCCAATATCCTTCAAGCAACCCCCCAGAATAGATGGAACTCCGTTCCAATATCTCGATGAATTTCTGACCACTAAATCTCAAATTTTGGTTTAAATGAATTAAATTTACTTAGAAAATTTGTTTGAGGCAATCGCGACCAATCCACCATATTGCTTTCTCCACCTACTCTTTTAGTGAGTCCCAATATCCTTCTAGCAACCCCCCAGAATAGATGGAACTCCGTTCCAATATCCCGATGAATTTTTGACCCCTAAATCTCAAATATTTTGTTTAAATGAACTAAATTTACTTAGAAAATGTGTTTGAGGCAATCGCTACCAATCCACCGGATTGCTTTCTCCACTAACTCTTTGAGCGAGTCCCAATATCTTTCAAGCAACCCCCAGAATAGATGGAACTCCGTTCCAATATCTCGATGAATTTTTGACCACTAAATCTCAAATTTTGGATGAAATGAATTAAATTTACTTAGAAAATTTGTTTGAGGCAATCGCGACCAATCCACCAGATTGCTTTCTCCACCAACTCTCTGATCGACTCCCAATATCCTTCTATGAACCCCCGGAATAGATGTAACTCCGTTCCAATATCCCGGTGAATTTTTGACCCCCAAATCTAAA
This sequence comes from Paratinospora sagittata, assembly GCA_035771175.1. Classification (NCBI taxonomy): domain Eukaryota; kingdom Viridiplantae; phylum Streptophyta; class Magnoliopsida; order Ranunculales; family Menispermaceae; genus Paratinospora; species Paratinospora sagittata. Next base: position 14,021 of record JAYMFD010001649.1, read on the forward strand.
ATCTTTGTTTAAATGAACTAAATATACTTAGAAAAAGTAATTGAGGCAATCGCGACCAATCCACCATATTGCTTTGTCCACCAACTCCTTGAGGGAGTCCCAATATCCTTCAAACAACCCCCCAGAATAGATGGAACTCCGTTTCAATATCCCGATGAATTTTTGACCATTAAATCTCAAATTTTGGGTTAAATGAACTAAATTTACTTAGAAAATGTGTTTGAAGCAATCGCGACCATTCCACCGGATTGCTTTCTCCGCCTACTCTTTGAGCGAGTCCCAATATCCTTCTATGAATCCTCGGAATAGATGGAACTCTATTTCAATATCCCGATGAATTTTTTACCCCTAAATCTCAAATTTTGCTTTCAATGAACAAAATTAACTTAAAAAAATTGTTTGAGGCAATCGCGACAAATCCACCGGATTGCTTTCTCCACCTACTCTTTTAGCGAGTCCCAATATCCTTCTAGCAATCCCCAGAATAGATGGAACTCCGTTCCAATATCCCGATGAATTTTTGACCTCTAAATCTCAAATTTTTTGTTTAAATGAACTAAATTTACTTAGAAAATGTGTTTGAGGCAATCGCTACCAATCCACTAGATTGCTTTCACCACCAACTCTTTGAGCGAGTCCCAATATCCTTCTATGAACCCCCGGAATAGATGGAACTCCGTTCCAATATCCCGGTAAATTTTTGACCATTAAATCTCAAATCTTGGTTTAAATGAACTAAATTTACTTAGAAAATGTTTTTGAAGCAATCGCGACCAATCCGCCGGATTGCTTTCTCCAACAACTCTTTGATCGAGTCTCAATATCCTTCTATGAACCCCCGAAATAGATGAAACTCCGTTCCAATATCCCGATGAATTTTTGACCCCTAAATCTCAAATTTTTTGTTTAAATGAACTAAATTTACTTAGAAAATGTGTTTGAGGCAATCGCTACCAATCCACTAGATTGCTTTCTCCACCAACTCTTTGATCGAGTCCCAATATCCTTCTATGAACCCCCGAAATAGATGAAACTCCGTTCCAATATCCCGATGAATTTTTGACCCCTAAATCTTAAATTTTTTGTTTAAATGAACTAAATTTACTTAGAAAATGTGTTTGAGGCAATCGCTACCAATCCACTAGATTGCTTTCTCCATCAACTCTTTGAGCGAGTCCCAATATCCTTCTATGAACCCCCGGAATAGATGGAACTCCGTTCCAATTTCCCGGTGAATTTTTGACCATTAAATCTCAAATCTTGGTTTAAATGAACTAAATTTACTTAGAAAATGTGTTTGAGGCAATCGCGACAAATCCACCGGATTGCTTTCTCCACCTACTCTTTTAGTAAGTCCCAATATCCTTCTAGCAACATCCCAGAATAGATAGAACTCCGTTCTAATATCCCGATGAATTTTTGACCCCTAAATCTCAAATTTTTTGTTTAAATGAACTAAATTTACTTAGAAAATGTGTTTGAAGCAATCGCGACCAATCCACCGGATTGCTTTCTCCGCCTACTCTTTGAGCGAGTCCCAATATCCTTCTATGAATCCTCGGAATAGATGGAACTCTGTTTCAATATCCCGATTAATTTTTTTCCCCTAAATCTCAAATTTTGCTTTCAATGAACTAAATTAACTTAAAAAATTTGTTTGAGGCAATCGCGACAAATCCACCGGATTGCTTTCTCCACCTACTCTTTTAGCGAGTCCCAATATCCTTCTAGCAACCCCCCAGAATAGATGGAACTCCGTTCCAATATCCCGATGAATTTTTGACCCCTAAATCTCAAATTTTTTGTTTAAATGAACTAAATTTACTTAGAAAATGTGTTTGAAGCAATCGCGACCAATCCACCGGATTGCTTTCTCCGGCTACACTTTGAGCGAGTCCCAATATCCTTCTATGAATCCTCGGAATAGATGGAACTCTGTTTCTATATCCCGATGAATTTTTTACCCCTAAATCTCAAATTTTTCTTTCAATGAACTAAATTAACTTAAAAAATTTGTTTGAGGCAATCGCGACAAATCCACCGGATTGCTTTCTCCACCTACTCTTTTAGCGAGTCCCAATATCCTTCTAGCAACCCCCTCAGAATAGATGGAACTCCGTTCCAATATCCCGATGAATTTTTGACCCCTAAATCTCAAAATTTTTGTTTAAATGAACTAAATTAACTTAAAAAATTTGTTTGAGGCAATCGCTACCAATCCACCAGATTGCTTTCTCCACCAACTCTTTGAGCGAGTCCCAATATCCTTCTATGAACCCCCGGAATAGATGGAACTCCGTTCCAATATCCCGGTGAATTTTTGACCCCCATATCTAAAATTTTGGTTTAAATGAACTAAACATACTTAGAAAAAGTAATTGAGGCAAACGCGACCAATCCACCGGATTGCTTTTTCCACCAACTCTTTGAGCGAGTCCCAATATCCTTCAAGCAACCCCCCAGAATAGATGGAACTCCGATCCAATATCTCGATGAATTTTTGGCCACTAAATCTCAAATTTTGGTTTAAATGAATTAAATTTACTTAGAAAATTTGTTTGAGGCAATCGCGACCAATCCACCAGATTGCTTTCTCCACCTACTCTTTTAGTGAGTCCCAATATCCCGATGAATTTTTGATCCCTAAATCTCAAATTTTTTGTTTCAATGAACTAAATTTACTTAGAAAATGTGTTTGAGGCAATCGCTACCAATCCATCGGATTGCTTTCTCCACCAACTCTTTGAGCGAGTCCCAATATCCTTCAAGCAACCCCCAGAATAGATGGAACTCCGTTCCAATATCTCGATGAATTTTTGACCACTAAATCTCATATTTTGGTTTAAATGAACTAAATTTAGTTAGAAAATTTGTTTGAGGCAATCGCGACCAATCCACCAGATTGCTTTCTCCACCAACTCTTTGATCGAGTCCCAATATCCTTCTATGAACCCCCGGAATAGATGGAACTCCGTTCCAATATCCCGGTGAATTTTTGACCCCCAAATCTAAAATTTTTGTTTAAATGAACTAAATATACTTAGAAAAAGTAATTGAGGCAATCGCGACCAATCCACCATATTGCTCTGTCCACCAACTCCTTGAGAGAGTCCCAATATCCTTCAAACAAACCCCCAGAATAGATGGAACTCCGTTTCAATATCCCGATGAATTTTTGACCATTAAATCTCAAATTTTGGTTTAAATGAACTAAATTTACTAAGTAAATTTAGTTCATTTAAACCAAAATTTGAGATTTAGTGGTCAAAAATTCATCGGGATATTGGAACGGAGTTCCATCTATTTTGGGGGGTTGCTAGAAGGATATTGGGACTTGCTCATAGAGTAGGCGGAGAATGCAATCCGGTGGATTGGTTGTGGTTGCTTCAAACACATTTTCTAAGTAAATTTAGTTCATTTAAACCAAAATTTGAGATTTAATGGTCAAAAATTCATCAGGATATTGAAACGGAGTTCCATCTATTCTTGGGGGTTGTTTGAAGGATATTGGGACTCCCTCAAGGAGTTGGTGGACAAAGCAATATGGTGGATTGGTCGCGATTGCCTCAATTACTTTTTCTAAGTATATTTAGTTCATTTAGACCAAAATTTTAGATTTGGGGGTAAAAAATTCATCGGGATATTGGAACGGAGTTTCATCTATTTCGGGGGTTCATAGAAGGATATTGGGACTCGATCAAAGAGTTGGTGGAGAAAGCAATCAGGTGGATTGGTCGCGATTGCTTCAAACACATTTTCTAAGTAAATTTTGTTTATTTAAACCAAGATTTGAGATTTAATGGTCAAAAATTTATCGGGATATTGGAACGGAGTTCCATCTATTCCGGGGGTTCATAGAAGGATATTGGGACTCGCTCAAAGAGTTGGTGTGGAAAGCAATCTAGTGGATTGGTAGCGATTGCCTCAAACACATTTTCTAAGTAAATTTAGTTCATTTAAACAAAAAATTTAGGATTTAGGGGTCAAAAATTCATCGGGATATTGGAACGGAGTCCATCTATTCTGGGGGGTTGCTAGAAGGATATTGGGACTCGCTAAAAGAGTAGGCGGAGAATGCAATGCGGTGGATTGGTCGTGATTGCTTCAAACACATTTTCTAAGTAAATTTAGTTCATTTAAACCAAAATTTGAGATTTAATGGTCAAAAATTCTCGGGATATTGAAACGGAGTTCCATCTATTCTGGGGGGTGGTTGAGGATATTGGGACTCGGTCAAGGAGTGGGTGGAGAAAGCAATCCGGTGGATTGGTCGCGATTGCCTCGAACACTTTTTCTAAGTATATTTAGTTCATTTGAACCGAAATTTGAGATTTAATGGTCAAAAATTCACCGGGATATTGGAACGGAGTTCCATCTATTCCGGGGGTTGATAGAAGGATATTGGGACTCGCTCAAAGAGTTGGTGGAGAAAGCAATCTGATGGATTGGTCGCGATTGCCTCAAACAAATTTTCTAAGTAAATTTAATTCATTTAAACCAAAATTTGAGATTTAGTGGTCAAAAATTCATCGGGATATTGAAACGGAGTTCCATCTATTCTAGGGGGTTGCTAGAAGGATATTGGGACTTGCTAAAAGAGTAGGTGGAGGAAGCAATCCGGTGGATTGGTCGCGATTGCCTCAAACAAATTTTCTAAGTTAATTTAGTTCATTGAAACCAAAATTTGAGATTTAGGGGTAAAAAATTCATCTAGATATTGGAAAAGAGTTCCATTTATTCCGAGGGTTCCTAAAAGAATATTGGGACTCGCTCAAAGAGTAGGCGGAGAAAGCAATCCGGTGAATTAGTCGCGATTGCTTCAAACACATTTTCTAAGTAAATTTAGTTCATTTAAACCAAAATTTGAGATTTAATGGTCAAAAATTCATCGGGATATTGAAACGGAGTTCCATCTATTCTGGGGGTTGCTTAAAGGATATTGGGACTCGGTCAAGGAGTTGGTGGAGAAAGCAATCCGGTGGATTGGTCGCGATTGCCTCGAACACTTTTTCTAAGTATATTTAGTTCATTTAAACCAAAATTTGAGATTTAATGGTCAAAAACTCATCGGGATATTGAAACGGAGTTCCATCTATTCTGGGGGTTGCTTGAAGGATATTGGGACTCGCTCAAGGAGTTGGTAGAGAAAGCAATTCGGTGGATTGGTCGCGATTCCCTCAAACACTTTTTCTAAGTATATTTAGTTCATTTAAACCAAAATTTTAGATTTGGTTGTCAAAAATTCACCGGGATATTGGAACGGAGTTCCATCTATTCCGGGGGTTCCTAGAAGGATATTAAGACTCGCTAAAAGATTTGGTGGAGATAGCAATCTGGTGGATTGGCCGCGATTGCCTCAAATACATTTTCTAAGTAAATTTAGTTCATTTAAACCAAAATTTGAGATTTAGTGGTCAAAAATTCATCGGGATATTGGAACGGAGTTCCATCTATTTTGGGGGGTTGCTAGAAGGATATTGGGACTCGCTCAAAGAGTAGGCGGAGAATGCAATCCGGTGGATTGGTTGTGGTTGCTTCAAACACATTTTCTAAGTAAATTTAGTTCATTTAAACCAAAATTTGAGATTTAATGGTCAAAAATTCATCAGGATATTGAAATGGAGTTCCATCTATTCTGGGGGGTTGTTTGAAGGATATTGGGACTCCCTCAAGGAGTTGGTGGACAAAGCAATATGGTGGATTGGTCGCGATTGCCTCAATTACTTTTTTTAAGTATATTTAGTTCATTTAAACCAAAATTTTAGATTTGGGGGTAAAAAATTCACCGGGATATTGGAACGGAGTTTCATCTATTTCGGGGGTTCATAGAAGGATATTGGGAATCGATCAAAGAGTTGGTGGAGAAATCAATCCGGTGGATTGGTCGCGATTGCTTCAAACACATTTTCTAAGTAAATTTAGTTCATTTAAACCAAAATTTGAGATTTAATGGTCAAAAATTCATCGGGATATTGAAACGGAGTTCCATCTATTCTGGGGGTTGGTTGAGGATATTGGGACTCGGTCAAGGAATGGGTGGAGAAAGCAATCCGGTGGATTGGTCGCGATTGCCTCGAACACTTTTTCTAAGTATATTTAGTTCATTTAAACCAAAATTTGAGAGTTAATGGTCAAAAATTCATCGGGATATTGAAACGGAGTTCCATCTATTCTGGGTTTGCTTGAAGGATATTGGGATTCGCTCAAGGAGTTGGTAGAGAAAGCAATCCGGTGGATTGGTCGCGATTGCCTCAAACACTTTTTCTAAGTATAATTAGTTCATTTAAACAAAAATTTTAGATTTGGGGGTCAAAAATTCACCGGGATATTGGAACGGAGTTCCATCTATTCCGGGGGTTCCTAAAAGGATATTAAGACTCGCTAAAAGAGTTGGTGGAGATAGCAATCTGGTGGATTGGCCGCGATTGCCTCAAATACATTTTCTAAGTAAATTTAGTTCATTTAAACCAAAATTTGAGATTTAGTGGTCAAAAATTCATCGGGATATTGGAACGGAGTTCCATCTATTTTGGGGGGTTGCTAGAAGGATATTGAGACTCGCTCAAAGAGTAGGCGGAGAATGCAATGCGGTGGATTGGTCGCGATTGCCTCAATTACTTTTTCTAAGTATATTTAGTTTATTTAAACCAAAATTTTAGATTTGGGGGTAAAAAATTCACAGGGATATTGGAACGGAGTTTCATCTATTTCGGGGGTTCATAGAAGGATATTGGGACTCGATCAAAGAGTTGGTGGAGAAATCAATTCGGTGGATTGGTCGCGATTGCTTCAAACACATTTTCTAAGTAAATTTTGTTTATTTAAACCAAGATTTGAGATTTAATGGTGAAAAATTTATCGGGATATTGGAACGGAGTTCCATCTATTCCGGGGGTTCATAGAAGGATATTGGGACTCGCTCAAAGAGTTGGTGGAGAAAGCAATCAAGTGGATTGGTAGCGATTGCCTCAAACACATTTTCTAAGTAAATTTAGTTCATTTAAACAAAAAATTTAGGATTTAGGGGTCAAAAATTCATCGGGATATTGGAACGGAGTTCCATCTATTCTGGGGGGTTGCTAGAAGGATATTGGGACTCGCTAAAAGAGTAGGTGGAGAAAGCAATCCGGTGGATTTGTCGCGATTGCCTCAAACAAATTTTTTAAGTTAATTTAGTTCATTGAAAGCAAAATTTGAGATTTAGGGGTAAAAAATTCATCGGGATATTGAAACAGAGTTCCATCTATTCCGAGGGTTCATAGAAGGATATTGGAAATCGCTCAAAGAGTAGGCGAAGAAATCAATCCGGTGGATTGGTCGCGATTGCTTTAAACACATTTTCTAAGTAAATTTAGTTCATTTAAACCAAAATTTGAGATTTAATGGTCAAAAATTCATCGGGATATTGAAACGGAGTTCCATCTATTCTGGGGGTTGGTTGAGGATATTGGGACTCGGTCAAGGAGTGGGTGGAGAAAGCAATCCGGTGGATTGGTCGCGATTGCCTCGAACACTTTTTCTAAGTATATTTAGTTCATTTAAACCAAAATTTGAGATTTAATGGTCAAAAATTCTCGGGATATTGAAACGGAGTTCCATCTATTCTGGGGGGTGGTTGAGGATATTGGGACTCGGTCAAGGAGTGGGTGGAGAAAGCAATCCGGTGGATTGGTCGCGATTGCCTCGAACACATTTTCTAAGTAAATTTAGTTCATTTAAACAAAAAATTTAGGATTTAGGGGTCAAAAATTCATCGGGATATTGGAACGGAGTTCCATCTATTCTGGGGGGTTGCTAGAAGGATATTGGGACTCGCTAAAAGAGTAGGTGGAGAAAGCAATCCGGTGGATTTGTCGCGATTGCCTCAAACAAATTTTTTAAGTTAATTTAGTTCATTGAAAGCAAAATTTGAGATTTAGGGGTAAAAAATTCATCGGGATATTGAAACAGAGTTCCATCTATTCCGAGGGTTCATAGAAGGATATTGGAAATCGCTCAAAGAGTAGGCGAAGAAATCAATCCGGTGGATTGGTCGCGATTGCTTTAAACACATTTTCTAAGTAAATTTAGTTCATTTAAACCAAAATTTGAGATTTAATGGTCAAAAATTCATCGGGATATTGAAACGGAGTTCCATCTATTCTGGGGGTTGCTTGAAGGATATTGGGATTCGCTCAAGGAGTTGGTAGAGAAAGCAATCCGGTGGATTGGTCGCGATTGCCTCAAACACTTTTTCTAAGTATAATTAGTTCATTTAAACAAAAATTTTAGATTTGGGGGTCAAAAATTCACCGGGATATTGGAACGGAGTTCCATCTATTCCGGGGGTTCCTAGAAGGATATTAAGACTCGCTAAAAGAGTTGGTGGAGATAGCAATCTGGTGGATTGGCCGCGATTGCCTCAAATACATTTTCTAAGTAAATTTAGTTCATTTAAACCAAAATTTGAGATTTGGTGGTCAAAAATTCATCGGGATATTGGAACGGAGTTCCATCTATTTTGGGGGGTTGCTAGAAGGATATTGGGACTCGCTCAAAGAGTAGGCGGAGAATGCAATGCGGTGGATTGGTCGTGATTGCTTCAAACACATTTTCTAAGTAAATTTAGTTCATTTAAACCAAAATTTGAGATTTAATGGTCAAAAATTCTCGGGATATTGAAACGGAGTTCCATCTATTCTGGGGGTTGGTTGAGGATATTGGGACTCGGTCAAGGAGTGGGTGGAGAAAGCAATCCGGTGGATTGGTCGCGATTGCCTCGAACACTTTTTCTAAGTATATTTAGTTCATTTAAACCAAAATTTGAGATTTAATGGTCAAAAATTCATCGGGATATTGAAACGGAGTTCCATCTATTCTGGGGGTTGCTTGAAGGATATTGGGATTCGCTCAAGGAGTTGGTAGAGAAAGCAATCCGGTGGATTGGTCGCGATTGCCTCAAACACTTTTTCTAAGTATAATTAGTTCATTTAAACAAAAATTTTAGATTTGGGGGTCAAAAATTCACCGGGATATTGGAACGGAGTTCCATCTATTCCGGGGGTTCCTAGAAGGATATTAAGACTCGCTAAAAGAGTTGGTGGAGATAGCAATCTGGTGGATTGGCCGCGATTGCCTCAAATACATTTTCTAAGTAAATTTAGTTCATTTAAACCAAAATTTGAGATTTAGTGGTAAAAAATTCATCGGGATATTGGAACGGAGTTCCATCTATTTTGGGGGGTTGCTAGAAGGATATTGGGACTCGCTCAAAGAGTAGGCGGAGAATGCAATGCGGTGGATTGGTCGTGATTGCTTCAAACACATTTTCTAAGTAAATTTAGTTCATTTAAACCAAAATTTGAGATTTAATGGTCAAAAATTCTCGGGATATTGAAACGGAGTTCCATCTATTCTGGGGGTTGGTTGAGGATATTGGGACTCGGTCAAGGAGTGGGTGGAGAAAGCAATCCGGTGGATTGGTCGCGATTGCCTCAAACACTTTTTCTAAGTATATTTAGTTCATTTAAACCAAAATTTGAGATTTAATGGTCAAAAATTCATCGGGATATTGGAACGGAGTTCCATCTATTCCGGGGGTTCATAGAAGGATATTGGGACTCGCTCAAAGAGTTGGTGGAGAAAGCAATCTAGTGGATTGGTAACGATTGCCTCAAACACATTTTCTAAGTAAATTTAGTTCATTTAAACAAAAAATTTGAGATTTAGGGGTCAAAAATTCATCGGGATATTGGAACGGAGTTCCATCTATTCTGGGGGGTTGCTAGAAGGATATTGGGACTCGCTAAAAGAGTAGGTGGAGAAAGCAATCCGGTGGATTTGTCGCGATTGCCTCAAACAAATTTTTTAAGTTAATTTAGTTCATTGAAAGCAAAATTTGAGATTTAGGGGTAAAAAATTCATCGGGATATTGAAATAGAGTTCCATCTATTCCGAGGGTTCATAGAAGGATATTGGGAATCGCTCAAAGAGTAGGCGGAGAAATCAATCCGGTGGATTGGTCGCGATTGCTTCAAACACATTTTCTAAGTAAATTTAGTTCATTTAAACCAAAATTTGAGATTTAATGGACAAAAATTCATCGGGATTTTGAAACGGATTTCCATCTATTCTGGAGGTTGCTTGAGGATATTGGGACTCGGTCAAGGAGTGGGTGGAGAAAGCAATCCGGTGGATTGGTCGCGATTACCTCGAACACTTTTTCTAATTATATTTAGTTCATTTAAACCAAAATTTGAGATTTAATGGCCAAAAATTTATCGGGATATTGAAACGGAGTTCCATCTATTCTGGGGGTTGCTTGAAGGATATTGGGAATCGCTGAAGGAGTTGGTAGAGAAAGCAATCCGGTGGATTGGTCGCGATTGCCTCAAACACTTTTTCTAAGTATATTTAGTTCATTTAAACCAAAATTTTAGATTTGGTTGTCAAAAATTCACCGGGATATTGGAACGGAGTTCCATCTATTCCGGGGGTTCCTAGAAGGATATTAAGACTCGCTAAAAGAGTTGGTGGAGATAGCAATCTGGTGGATTGGCCGCGATTGCCTCAAATACATTTTCTAAGTAAATTTAGTTCATTTAAACCAAAATTTGAGATTTAGTGGTCAAAAATTCATCGGGATATTGGAACGGAGTTCCATCTATTTTGGGGGGTTGTTAGAAGGATATTGGGACTCGCTCAAAGAGTAGGCGGAGAATGCAATCCGGTGGATTGGTCGTGATTGCTTCAAACACATTTTCTAAGTAAATTTAGTTCATTTAAACCAAAATTTGAGATTTAATAGTAAAAAATTCTCGGGATATTGAAACGGAGTTCCATCTATTCTGGGGGTTGGTTCAGGATATTGGGACTCGGTCAAGGAGTCGGTGGAGATAGCAATCCGGTGGATTGGTCGCGATTACCTCGAACACATTTTCTAAGTATATTTAGTTCATTTAAACCAAAATTTGAGATTTAATGGTCAAAAATTCATCGGGATATTGAAACGGAGTTCCATCTATTCTGGGGGTTGCTTGAAGGATATTGGGACTCGCTTAAGGAGTTGGTAGAGAAAGCAATCCGGTGGATTGGTCGCGATTGCCTCAAACACTTTTTCTAAGTATAATTAGTTCATTTAAACCAAAATTTTAGATTTGGGGGTCAAAAATTCACCGGGATATTGGAACGGAGTTCCATCTATTCCGGGGGTTCCTAGAAGGATATTAAGACTCGCTAAAAGAGTTGGTGGAGATAGCAATCTGGTGGATTGGCCGCGATTGCCTCAAATACATTTTCTAAGTAAATTTAGTTCATTTAAACCAAAATTTGAGATTTAGTGGTCAAAAATTCATCGGGATATTGGAACGGAGTTCCATCTATTTTGGGGGGTTGCTAGAAGGATATTGGGACTCGCTCAAAGAGTAGGCGGAGAATGCAATGCGGTGGATTGGTCGTGATTGCTTCAAACACATTTTCTAAGTAAATTTAGTTCATTTAAACCAAAATTTGAGATTTAATGGTCAAAAATTCTCGGGATATTGAAACGGAGTTCCATCTATTCTGGGGGTTGGTTGAGGATATTGGGACTCGGTCAAGGAGTGGGTGGAGAAAGCAATCTGGTGGATTGGTCGCGATTGCCTCGAACTCTTTTTCTAAGTATATTTAGTTCATTTAAACCAAAATTTGAGATTTAATGGTCAAAAATTCATCGGGATATTGGAACGGAGTTCCATCTATTCCGGGGGTTCATAGAAGGATATTGGGACTCGCTCAAAGAGTTGGTGGAGAAAGCAATCTAGTGGATTGGTAACGATTGCCTCAAACACATTTTCTAAGTAAATTTAGTTCATTTAAACAAAAAATTTGAGATTTAGGGGTCAAAAATTCATCGGGATATTGGAACGGAGTTCCATCTATTCTGGGGGGTTGCTAGAAGGATATTGGGACTCGCTAAAAGAGTAGGTGGAGAAAGCAATCCGGTGGATTTGCCGCGATTGCCTCAAACAAATTTTTTAAGTTAATTTAGTTCATTGAAAGCAAAATTTGAGATTTAGGGGTAAAAAATTCATCGGGATATTGAAATAGAGTTCCATCTATTCCGAGGGTTCATAGAAGGATATTGGGAATCGCTCAAAGAGTAGGCGGAGAAATCAATCCGGTGGATTGGTCGCGATTGCTTCAAACACATTTTCTAAGTAAATTTAGTTCATTTAAACCAAAATTTGAGATTTAATGGACAAAAATTCATCGGGATTTTGAAACGGATTTCCATCTATTCTGGAGGTTGCTTGAGGATATTGGGACTCGGTCAAGGAGTGGGTGGAGAAAGCAATCCGGTGGATTGGTCGCGATTACCTCGAACACTTTTTCTAATTATATTTAGTTCATTTAAACCAAAATTTGAGATTTAATGGCCAAAAATTCATCGGGATATTGAAACGGAGTTCCATCTATTCTGGGGGTTGCTTGAAGGATATTGGGAATCGCTGAAGGAGTTGGTAGAGAAAGCAATCCGGTGGATTGGTCGCGATTGCCTCAAACACTTTTTTCTAAGTATATTTAGTTGATTTAAACCAAAATTTTAGATTTGGTTGTCAAAAATTCACCGGGATATTGGAACGGAGTTCCATCTATTCCGGGGGTTCCTAGAAGGATATTAAGACTCGCTAAAAGAGTTGGTGGAGATAGCAATCTGGTGGATTGGCCGCGATTGCCTCAAATACATTTTCTAAGTAAATTTAGTTCATTTAAACCAAAATTTGAGATTTAGTGGTCAAAAATTCATCGGGATATTGGAACGGAGTTCCATCTATTTTGGGGGGTTGTTAGAAGGATATTGGGACTCGCTCAAAGAGTAGGCGGAGAATGCAATCCGGTGGATTGGTCGTGATTGCTTCAAACACATTTTCTAAGTAAATTTAGTTCATTTAAACCAAAATTTGAGATTTAATAGTAAAAAATTCTCGGGATATTGAAACGGAGTTCCATCTATTCTGGGGGTTGGTTCAGGATATTGGGACTCGGTCAAGGAGTCGGTGGAGATAGCAATCCGGTGGATTGGTCGCGATTACCTCGAACACATTTTCTAAGTATATTTAGTTCATTTAAACCAAAATTTGAGATTTAATGGTCAAAAATTCATCGGGATATTGAAACGGAGTTCCATCTATTCTGGGGGTTGCTTGAAGGATATTGGGACTCGCTTAAGGAGTTGGTAGAGAAAGCAATCCGGTGGATTGGTCGCGATTGCCTCAAACACTTTTTCTAAGTATATTTAGTTCATTTAAACCAAAATTTTAGATTTGGTTGTCAAAAATTCACCGGGATATTGGAACGGAGTTCCATCTATTCCGGGGGTTCCTAGAAGGATATTAAGACTCGCTAAAAGAGTTGGTGGAGATACCAATCTGGTGGATTGGCCGCGATTGCCTCAAATACATTTTCTAAGTAAATTTAGTTCATTTAAACCAAAATTTGAGATTTAGTGGTCAAAAATTCATCGGGATATTGGAACGGAGTTCCATCTATTTTGGGGGGTTGCTAGAAGGATATTGGGACTCCCTCAAGGAGTTGGTGGACAAAGCAATATGGTGGATTGGTCGCGATTGCCTCAATTACTTTTTCTAAGTATATTTAGTTCATTTAAACCAAAATTTTAGATTAGGGGTAAAAAATTCACCGGGATATTGGAACGGAGTTTCATCTATTTCGGGGGTTCATAGAAGGATATTGGGACTCGATCAAAGAGTTGGTGGAGAAAGCAATCCGGTGGATTGGTCGCGATTGCTTCAAACACATTTTCTAAGTAAATTTAGTTCATTTAAACCAAGATTTGAGATTTAATTGTCAAAAATTCATCGGGATATTGGAACGGAGTTCCATCTATTCTGGGGGTTGGTTGAGGATATTGGGACTCGGTCAAGGCGTGGGTGGAGAAAGCAATCCGGTGGATTGGTCGCGATTGCCTCAAACACTTTTTCTAAGTATATTTAGTTCATTTAAACCAAAATTTTAGATTTGGTTGTCAAAAATTCACCGGGATATTGGAACGGAGTTCCATCTATTCCGGGGGTTCATAGAAGGATATTAAGACTCGCTAAAAGAGTTGGTGGAGATAGCAATCTGGTGGATTGGCCGCGATTGCCTCAAATACATTTTCTAAGTAAATTTAGTTCATTTAAACCAAAATTTGAGTTTTAGTGGTCAAAAATTCATCGGGATATTGGAACGGAGTTCCATCTATTTTGGGGGGTTGCTAGAAGGATATTGGGACTCCCTCAAGGAGTTGGTGGACAAAGCAATATGGTGGATTGGTCGCGATTGCCTCAATTACTTTTTCTAAGTATATTTAGTTCATTTAAACCAAAATTTTAGATTTGGGGGTAAAAAATTCACCGGGATATTGGAACGGAGTTTCATCTATTTCGGGGGTTCATAGAAGGATATTGGGACTCAATCAAAGAGTTGGTGGAGAAAGCAATCCGGTGGATTGACGCGATTGCTTCAAACACATTTTCTAAGTAAATTTAGTTCATTTAAACCAAGATTTGAGATTTAATTGTCAAAAATTCATCGGGATATTGGAACGGAGTTCCATCTATTCTGGGGGTTGGTTGAGGATATTGGGACTCGGTCAAGGCGTGGGTGGAGAAAGCAATCCGGTGGATTTGTCGCGATTGCCTCGAACACTTTTTCTAAGTATATTTAGTTCATTTGAACCAAAATTTGAGATTTAATGGTCAAAAATTCATCGTGATATTGGAACGGAGTTGCATCTATTCCGGGGGTTCATAGAAGGATATTGGGACTCGCTCAAAGAGTTGGTGGAGAAAGCAATCTAGTGGATTGGTAACGATTGCCTCAAACACATTTTCTAAGTAAATTTAGTTCATTTAAACAAAAAATTTGAGATTTAGGGGTCAAAAATTCATCGGGATATTGGAACGGAGTTCCATCTATTCTGGGGGGTTGCTAGAAGTATATTGGGACTCGCTAAAAGAGTAGGTGGAGAAAGCAATCCGGTGGATTTGTCGCGATTGCCTCAAACAAATTTTTTAAGTTAATTTAGTTCATTGAAAGCAAAATTTGAGATTTAGGGGTAAAATTTCATCGGGATATTGAAACAGAGTTCCATCTATTCCGAGGGTTCATAGAAGGATATTGGGAATTGCTCAAAGAGTAGGCGGAGAAATCAATCCGGTGGATTGGTCGCGATTGCTTCAAACACATTTTCTAAGTAAATTTAGTTCATTTAAACCAAAATTTGAGATTTAATGGTCAAAAATTCATCGGGATATTGAAACGGAGTTCCATCTATTCTGGGGGTTGTTTGAGGATAATGGGACTCGGTCAAGGAGTGGGGTGGAGAAAGCAATCCGGTGGATTGGTCGCGATTACCTCGAACACTTTTTCTTAGTATATTTAGTTCATTTAAACCAAAATTTGAGATTTAATGGTCAAAAACTCATTGGGATATTGAAACGGAGTTCCATCTATTCTGGGGGTTGCTTGAAGGATATTGGGACTCGCTCAAGGACTTGGTAGAGAAAGCAATCCGGTGGATTGGTCGCGATTGCCTCAAACACTTTTTCTAAGTATATTTAGTTCATTTAAACCAAAATTTTAGATTTGGTTGTCAAAAATTCACCGGGATATTGGAACGGAGTTCCGTCTATTCCGGGGGTTCCTAGAAGGATATTAAGACTCGCTAAAAGATTTGGTGGAGATAGCAATCTGGTGGATTGGCCGCGATTGCCTCAAATACATTTTCTAAGTAAATTTAGTTCATTTAAACCAAAATTTGAGATTTAGTGGTCAAAAATTCATCGGGATATTGGAACGGAGTTCCATCTATTTTGGGGGGTTGCTAGAAGGATATTGGGACTCGCTCAAAGAGTAGGCGGAGAATGCAATCCGGTGGATTGGTTGTGGTTGCTTCAAACACATTTTCTAAGTAAATTTAGTTCATTTAAACCAAAATTTGAGATTTAATGGTCAAAAATTCATCAGGATATTGAAACGGAGTTCCATCTATTTTGGGGGGTTGTTTGAAGGATATTGGGACTCCCTCAAGGAGTTGGTGGACAAAGCAATATGGTGGATTGGTCGCGATTGCCTCAATTACTTTTTCTAAGTATATTTAGTTCATTTAAACCAAAATTTTAGATTTGGGGGTAAAAAATTCACCGGGATATTGGAACGGAGGTTCATCTATTTCGGGGGTTCATAGAAGGATATTGGGACTCGATCAAAGAGTTGGTGGAGAAAGCAATCCGGTGGATTGGTCGCGATTGCTTCAAACACATTTTCTAAGTAAATTTTGTTTATTTAAACCAAGATTTGAGATTTAATGGTCAAAAATTTATCGGGATATTGGAACGGAGTTCCATCTATTCCGGGGGTTCATAGAAGGATATTGGGACTCGCTCAAAGAGTTGGTGGAGAAAGCAATCTAGTGGATTGGTAGCGATTGCCTCAAACACATTTTCTAAGTAAATTTAGTTCATTTAAACAAAAAATTTAGGATTTAGGGGTCAAAAATTCATCGGGATATTGGAACGGAGTTCCATCTATTCTGGGGGGTTGCTAGAAGGATATTGGGACTCGCTAAAAGAGTAGGTGGAGAAAGCAATCCGGTGGATTTTTTCGCGATTGCCTCAAACAAATTTTTTAAGATAATTTAGTTCATTGAAAGCAAAATTTGAGATTTAGGGGTAAAAAATTCATCGGGATATTGAAACAGAGTTCCATCTATTCCGAGGGTTCATAGAAGGATATTGGGAATCGCTCACAGAGTAGGCGAAGAAATCAATCCGGTGGATTGGTCGCGATTGCTTTTAACACATTTTCTAAGTAAATTTAGTTCATTTAAACCAAAATTTGAGATTTAATGGTCAAAAATTCATCGGGATATTGAAACGGAGTTCCATCTATTCTGGGGGTTGGTTGAGGATATTGGGACTCGGTCAAGGAGTGGGTGGAGAAAGCAATCCGGTGGATTGGTCGCGATTGCCTCGAACACTTTTTCTAAGTATATTTAGTTCATTTAAACCAAAATTTGAGATTTAATGGTCAAAAATGCATCGGGATATTGAAACGGAGTTCCATCTATTCTGGGGGTTGCTTGAAGGATATTGGGATTCGCTCAAGGAGTTGGTAGAGAAAGCAATCCGGTGGATTGGTCGCGATTGCCTCAAACACTTTTTCTAAGTATATTTAGTTCATTTAAACCAAAATTTTAGATTTGGGGGTCAAAAATTCACCGGGATATTGGAACGGAGTTCCATCTATTCCGGGGGTTCCTAGAAGGATATTAAGACTCGCTAAAAGAGTTTGTGGAGATAGCAATCTGGTGGATTGGCCGCGATTGCCTCAAATACATTTTCTAAGTAAATTTAGTTCATTTAAACCAAAATTTGAGATTTAGTGGTCAAAAATTCATCGGGATATTGGAACGGAGTTCCATCTATTTTGGGAGGTTGCTAGAAGGACATTGGGACTCGCTCAAAGAGTAGGCGGAGAATGCAATGCGGTGGATTGGTCGTGATTGCTTCAAACACATTTTCTAAGTAAATTTAGTTCATTTAAACCAAAATTTGAGATTTAATGGTCAAAAATTCTCGGGATATTGAAACGGAGTTCCATCTATTCTGGGGGTTGGTTGAGGATATTGGGACTCGGTCAAGGAGTGGGTGGAGAAAGCAATCCGGTGGATTGGTCGCGATTGCCTCGAACACTTTTTCTAAGTATATTTAGTTCATTTAAACCAAAATTTGAGATTTAATTGTCAAAAATTCATCGGGATATTGGAACGGAGTTCCATCTATTCCGGGGGCTGCTTGAAGGATATTGGGACTAGGTCAAGGAGTTGGTGGAGAAAGCAATCCGGTGGATTGGTCGCGATTGCCTCAAACACTTTTTCTAAGTATATTTTGTTCATTTAAACCAAAATTCGAGATTTAATGGTCAAAAATTCGTCGGGATATTGAAACGGAGTTCCATCTATTCTGGGGGTTGCTTGAAGGATATTGGGACTCGCTCAAGGAGTTGGCAGAGAAAGTAATCCGGTGGATTGGTCGCGATTGCCTCAAACACTTTTTCTAAGTATATTTAGTTCATTTAAACCAAAATTTTAGATTTGGGGGTCAAAAATTCACCGGTATATTGGAACGGAGTTCCATCTATTCTGGGGGTTTATAGAAGGATATTGGGACTCGCTCAAAGAGTTGGTGGAGAAAGCAATCTAGTGGATTGGTAACGATTGCCTCAAACACATTTTCTAAGTAAATTTAGTTCATTTATACAAAAAATTTGAGATTTAGGGGTCAAAAATACATCGGGATATTGGAACGGAGTTTCATCTATTTCGGGGGTTCATAGAAGGATATTGGGACTCGATCAAAGAGTTGGTGGAGAAAGCAATCCGGTGGATTGGTCGCGATTGCTTCAAACACATTTTCTAAGTAAATTTAGTTCATTTAAACCAAGATTTGATATTTAATGGTGAAAAATTCACCGGGATATTGGAACGGAGTTCCATCTATTCCGGGGGTTCATAGAAGGATATTGGGACTCGCTCAAAGAGTTGGTGGAGAAAGCAATCTAGTGGATTGGTAGCGATTGCCTCAAACACATTTTCTAAGTAAATTTAGTTCATTTAAACAAAAAATTTGAGATTTAGGGGTTTAAAATTCATCGGGATATTGGAACGGAGTTCCATCTATTCTGGGGGGTTGCTAGAAGTATATTGGGACTCGCTAAAAGAGTAGGTGGAGAAAGCAATCCGGTGGATTTGTCGCGATTGCCTCAAACAAATTTTTTAAGTTAATTTAGTTCATTGAAAGCAAAATTTGAGATTTAGGGGTAAAAAATTCATCGGGATATTGAAACAGAGTTCCATCTATTCCGAGGGTTCATAGAAGGATATTGGGACTCGTTCAAAGAGTAGGCGAAGAAAGCAATCCGGTGGATTGGTCGCGATTGCTTCAAACACATTTTCTAAGTAAATTTAGTTCATTTAAACCAAAATTTGAGATTTAATGGTCAAAAATTTATCGGGATATTGAAACGGAGTTCCATCTATTCTGGGGGTTTGTTTGAAGGATATTGGGACTCTCTCAAGCAGTTGGTGGACAAAGCAATCTGGTGTATTGGTCGCGATTGCCTCAATTACTTTTTCTAAGTATATTTAATTCTTTTAAACAAAAAGTTTAGATTTGGGGGTCAAAAATTCACCGGGATATTGGAACGGAGTTCCATCTATTCCGGGGGTTATTAGAAGGATATTGGGACTCGATCAAAGAGTTGGTGGAGAAAGCAATCTGGTGGATTGGTCGCGATTGCCTCAAACAAATTTTCTAAGTAAATTTAATTCATTTAAACCAAAATTTTAGATTTAGGGGTCAAAAATCATCGGGATATTGGAACGGAGTTCCATCTATTCTTGGGGGTGCTAGAAGGATATTGGGACTCGCTCAAAGAGTTGGTGGAGAAAGCAATACGGTAGATTGGTCGCGATTGCCTCAAACACATTTTCTAAGTAAATTCAGTTCATTTAAACCAAAATTTTAGATTTGGGGGTCAAAAATTCATCGGGATATTGAAACGGAGTTCTATCTATTTTGGGGGTTGCTTGAAGGATATTGGGACTCGCTCAAGGAGTTGGTAGAGAAAGCAATCCGGTGAATTGGTCGCGATTGCCTCAAAGACTTTTACTAAGTATATTTAGTTCATTTAAACCAAATTTTAGATTTGGGGGTCAAAAACTAACCGGGATATTGGAACGGAGTTCAATCTATTCCGGGGGTTCCTTGAAGGATATTGGGACTCGATCAAAGAGTTGGTGGAGAAAGCAATCTGATGGATTGGTCGCGATTGCCTCAAAGAAATTTTCTAAGTTAATTTAGTTCATTGAAACCAAAATTTGAGATTTAGGGGTTAAAAATTCATCTGGATATTGGAAAAGAGTTCCATCTATTCCGAGGGTTCCTAAAAGGATATTGGGACTCGCTCAAAGAGTAGGCGGAGAAAGCAATCCGGTGAATTGGTCGCGATTGCTTCAAACACATTTTCTAAGTAAATTTAGTTCATTTAAACCAAAATTTGAGATTTAATGGTCAAAAATTCTTCGGGATATTGAAACGGAGTTCCATCTATTCTGGGGGTTGCTTGAAGGATATTGGGACTCGCTCAAGGAGTTGGTGGACAAAGCAATCTGGTGGATTGGTCGCGATTGCCTCAATTACTTTTTCTAAGTATATTTAGTTCATTTAAACCAAAATTTTAGATTTGGGGGTAAAAAATTCACCGGGATATTGGAACAGAGTTTCATCTATTTTGGGTTTTCCTAGAAGCATATTGTGACTCGATGAAAGAGTTGGTGGAGAAAGCAATCCGGTGGATTGGTCGCGATTGCTTCAAACACATTTTCTAAGTAAATTTAGTTCATTTAAACCAAGATTTGAGATTTAATGGTCAAAAATTCACCGGGATATTGGAACGGAGTTCCATCTATTCCGGGGGTTCATAGAAGGATATTGGGACTCGCTCAAAGAGTTGGTGGTGAAAGCAATCTAGTGGATTGGTAGCGATTGCCTCAAACACATTTTCTAAGTAAATTTAGTTCATTTAAACAAAAAATTTGAGATTTAGGGGTCAAAAAATTCATCGGGATATTGGAACGGAGTTCCATCTATTCTGGGGGGTGCTAGAAGGATATTGGGACTCGCTGAAAAAGTTGGTGGAGAAAGCAATACGGTAGATTGGTCGCGATAGCCTCAAACACATTTTCTAAGTAAATTCAGTTCATTTAAACCAAAATTTTAGATTTGGGGGTCAAAAATTCATCGGGATATTGAACGGAGTTCCATCTATTTTGGGGGTTGCTTGAAGGATATTGGGACTCGCTCAAGGGGTTGGTAGAGAAAGCAATCCGGTGAATTGGTCGCGATTGCCTCAAACACTTTTACTAAGTATATTCAGTTCATTTAAACCAAATTTTAGATTTGGGGGTCAAAAATTAACCGGGATATTGGAACGGAGTTCCATCTATTCCGGGGGTTCCTTGAAGGATATTGGGACTCGATCAAAGAGTTGGTGGAGAAAGCAATCTGATGGATTGGTCGCGATTGCCTCAAACAAATTTTCTAAGTAAATTTAATTCAATTAAACCAAAATTTGAGATTTAGTGGTCAAAAATTCATCGGGATATTGAAACGGAGTTCCATCTATTCTAGGGGGTTGCTAGAAGGATATTGGGACTTGCTAAAAGAGTAGGTGGAGGAAGCAATCCGGTGGATTGGTCGCGATTGCCTCAAACAAATTTTCTAAGTTAATTTAGTTCATTGAAACCAAAATTTGAGATTTAGGGGTAAAAAATTCATCTAGATATTGGAAAAGAGTTCCATTTATTCCGAGGGTTCCTAAAAGAATATTGGGACTCGCTCAAAGAGTAGGCGGAGAAAGCAATCCGGTGAATTAGTCGCGATTGCTTCAAACACATTTTCTAAGTAAATTTAGTTCATTTAAACCAAAATTTGAGATTTAATGGTCAAAAATTCATCGGGATATTGAAACGGAGTTCCATCTATTCTGGGGGTTGCTTAAAGGATATTGGGACTCGGTCAAGGAGTTGGTGGAGAAAGCAATCCGGTGGATTGGTCGCGATTGCCTCAAACACTTTTTCTAAGTATATTTAGTTCATTTAAACCAAAATTTGAGATTTAATGGTCAAAAATTCATCGGGATATTGAAACGGAGTTCCATCTATTCTGGGGGTTGCTTGAAGGATATTGGGACTCGCTCAAGGAGTTGGTAGAGAAAGCAATCCGGTGGATTGGTCGCGATTGCCTCAAACACTTTTTCTAAGTATATTTAGTTCATTTAAACCAGAATTTTAGATTTGGGGGTCAAAAATTCACCGGGATATTGGAACGGAGTTCCATCTATTCCGGGGGTTCATAGAAGGATATTGGGACTCGCTCAAAGAGTTGGTGGAGAAAGCAATCTAGTGGATTGGTAGCGATTGCCTTAAACACATTTTCTAAGTAAATTTAGTTCATTTAAACAAAAAATTTGCGATTTAGGGGTCAAAAATTCATCGGGATGTTGAAACGGAGTTCCATCTATTCTGGGGGTTGCTTGAAGGATATTGGGACTCGCTCAAGGAGTTGGTAGAGAAAGCAATCCGGTGGATTGGTCGCGATTGCCTCAAACACTTTTTCTAAGTATATTTAGTTCATTTAAACCAGAATTTTAGATTTGGGGCTCAAAAATTCACCGGGATATTGGAACGGAGTTCCATCTATTCCGGGGGTTCATAGAAGGATATTGGGACTCGCTCAAAGAGTTGGTGGAGAAAGCAATCTAGTGGATTGGTAGCGATTGCCTCAAACACATTTTCTAAGTAAATTTAGTTCATTTAAACAAAAAATTTGAGATTTAGGGGTCAAAAATTCATTGGGATATTGGGACGGAGTTTCATCTATTTCGGGGGTTCATAGAAGGATATTGGGACTCGACCAAAGAGTTGGTGGAGAAAGCAATCCGGTGGATTGGTCGCGATTGCCTCAAACACTTTTTCTAAGTATATTTAGTTCATTTAAACCAAAATTTGAGATTTAATGGTCAAAAATTCATCGGGATATTGAAACGGAGTTCCATCTATTCTGGGGGTTGCTTAAAGGATATTGGGACTCGCTCAAGGAGTTGGTAGAGAAAGCAATCCGGTGGATTGGTCGCGATTGCCTCAAACACTTTTTCTAAGTATATTTAGTTCATTTAAACCAGAATTTTAGATTTGGGGGTCAAAAATTCACCGGGATATTGGAACGGAGTTCCATCTATTCCGGGGGATCATAGAAGGATATTGGGACTCGCTCAAAGAGTTGGTGGAGAAAGCAATCTAGTGGATTGGTAGCGATTGCCTCAAACACATTTTCTAAGTAAATTTAGTTCATTTAAACAAAAAATTTGAGATTTAGGGGTCAAAAATTCATCGGGATATTGGAACGGAGTTCCATCTATTCTGGGGGGTTGCTAGAAGGATATTGGGACTCGCTAAAAGAGTAGGTGGAGAAAGCAATCCGGTGGATTTGTCGCGATTGCCTCAAACAAATTTTTTAAGTTAATTTAGTTCATTGAAAGCAAAATTTGAGATTTAATGGTCAAAAATTCACCGGGATATTGGAACGGAGTTCCATCTATTCCGGGGGTTCATAGAATGATATTGGGACTCGCTCAAAGAGTTGGTGGAGAAAGCAATCTAGTGGATTGGTAGCGATTGCCTCAAACACATTTTCTAAGTAAATTTAGTTCATTTAAACAAAAAATTTGAGATTTAGGGGTCAAAAATTCATCGGGATATTGGAACGGAGTTCCATCTATTCTGGGGGGTGCTAGAAGGATATTGGGACTCGCTCAAAAAGTTGGTGGAGAAAGCAATACGGTAGATTGGTCGCGATTGCCTCAAACACATTTTCTAAGTAAATTCAGTTCATTTAAACCAAAATTTTAGATTTGGGGGTCAAAAATTCATCGGGATATTGAAATGGAGTTCCATCTATTTTGGGGGTTGCTTGAAGGATATTGGGACTCGCTCAAGGAGTTGGTAGAGAAAGCAATCCGGTGAATTGGTCGCGATTGCCTCAAACACTTTTACTAAGTATATTTAGTTCATTTAAACCAAATTTTAGATTTGGGGGTCAAAAATTAACCGGGATATTGGAACGGAGTTCCATCTAT
Organism: Paratinospora sagittata; assembly: GCA_035771175.1. Taxonomy (NCBI): domain Eukaryota; kingdom Viridiplantae; phylum Streptophyta; class Magnoliopsida; order Ranunculales; family Menispermaceae; genus Paratinospora; species Paratinospora sagittata. The sequence continues at coordinate 37,742 of JAYMFD010001649.1, forward strand.
TCCGGGGGTTCCTTGAAGGATATTGGGACTCGATCAAAGAGTTGGTGGAGAAAGCAATCTGATGGATTGGTCGCGATTGCCTCAAACAAATTTTCTAAGTTAATTTAGTTCATTGAAACCAAAATTTGAGATTTAGGGGTAAAAAATTCATCTAGATATTTGAAAAGAGTTCCATTTATTCCGAGGGTTCCTAAAAGGATATTGGGACTCGCTCAAAGAGTAGGCGGAGAAAGCAATACGGTGGATTGGTCGCGATTGCCTCAAACACTTTTTCTAAGTATATTTAGTTCATTTAAACCAAAATTTGAGATTTAATGGTCAAAAGTTCATCGGGATATTGAAACGGATCTGGGGGTTGCTTGGAGGATATTGGGACTAGCTCAAAGAGTTGGTAGAGAAAGCAATCCGGTGGATTGGTCGCGATTGCCTCAAACACTTTTTCTTAGTATATTTAGTTCATTTAAACCAGAATTTTAGATTTGGGGGTCAAAAATTCACCGGGATATTGGAACGGAGTTCCATCTATTCCGGGGGTTCATAGAAGGATATTGGGACTCGCTCAAAGAGTTGGTGGAGAAAGCAATCTAGTGGACTGGTAGCGATTGCCTCAAACACATTTTCTAAGTAAATTTAGTTCATTTAAACAAAAAATTTGAGATTTAGGGGTCAAAAATTCATCGGGACATTGGGATGGAGTTTCATCTATTTCGGGGGTTCAGAGAAGGATATTGGGACTCGACCAAAGAGTTGGTGGAGAAAGCAATCCGGTGGATTGGGCGCGATTGCTTCAAACACATTTTCTAAGTAAATTTAGTTCATTTAAACCAAGATTTGATATTTAATGGTCAAAAATTCACCGGGATATTGGAACGGAGTTCCATCTATTCCGGGGGTTCATAGAATGATATTGGGACTCGCTCAAAGAGTTGGTGGAGAAAGCAATCTAGGGGATTGGTAGCGATTGCCTCAAACACATTTTCTAAGTAAATTTAGTTCATTTAAACAAAAAATTTGAGATTTAGGGGTCAAAAATTCATCGGGATATTGGAACGGAGTTCCATCTATTCTGGGGGGTTGCTAGAAGGATATTGGGACTCGCTAAAAGAGTAGGTGGAGAAAGCAATCCGGTGGATTTGTCGCGATTGCCTCAAACAAATTTTTTAAGTTAATTTAGTTCATTGAAAGCAAAATTTGAGATTTAGGGGTAAAAAATTCATCGGGATATTGAAACAGAGTTCCATCTATTCCGAGGGTTCATAGAAGGATATTGGGACTCGCTCAAAGAGTAGGTGGAGAATGCTATCCAGTGGATTGGTCGCGATTGCTTCAAACACATTTTCTAAGTAAATTTAGTTCATTTCAACCAAGATTTGAGATTTAATGGTCAAAAGTTCACCGGGATATCGGGACGGAGTTCCATCTATTCTGGGGGTTGCTTGAAGGATATTGGGACTCGCTCAAAAAGTTGGTGGAGAAAGCAATCCGGTGGATTGGTAGCGATTGCCTCAAACACATTTTCTAAGTAAATTTAGTTCATTTAAACAAAAAATTTGAGATTTAGGGGTCAAAAATTCATCGGGATATTGGAACAGAGTTCCAACTATTCCGAGGGTTCTTAGAAGGATATTGGGATTCGCTCAAAGAGTAGGTGGAGAATGCAATCCGGTGGATTGGTCGCGATTGCTTCAAACACATTTTCTAAGTAAATTTAGTTCATTTAAACAAAAAATTTGAGATTTAGGGGTCAAAAATTCATCGGGATATTGGAACAGAGTTCCATCTATTCCGAGGGTTCATAGAAGGATATTGGGACTCGATCAAAGAGTTGGTGGAGAAAGCAATCCTGTGGATTGGTCGTGATTGCTTCAAACACATTTTCTAAGTAAATTTAGTTCATTTAAACCAAGATTTGAGATTTAATGGTCAAAAATTCACCGGGATATTGGGACGGAGTTCCATCTATTCTGGGGGGTTGCTAGAAGGATATTGGGACTCACTAAAAGAGTAGGTGGAGAAAGCAATCCGGTGGATTTGTCGCGATTGCCTCAAACATATTTTCTAAGTAAATTTAGTTCATTTAAACCAAGATTTGAGATCTAATGGTAAAAAATTCACCGGGATATTGGAACGGAGTTCCATTTATTCCGGGGGTTCATAGAAGGATATCGGAACTCGCTTAAAGAGTTGGTGGAGAAAGCAATCTAGTGGATTGGTAGCGATTGTCTCAAACACATTTTCTAAGTAAATTTAGTTCATTTAAACAAAAAATTTGAGATTTAGGGGTGAAAAATTCATCGGGATATTGGAACGGAGTTCCATCTATTCTGGGGGGTGCTAGAAGGATATTGGGACTCGATCAAAGAGTTGGTGGAGAAAGCAATCTGGTGGATTGGTCGCGATTGCCTCAAACAAATTTTCTATATAAATTTAATTCATTTAAACCAAAATTTGAGATTTAATGGTCAAAAATTCATCGGGATATTGGAACGGAGTTCCATCTATTCCGGAGGTTCGTAGAAGGATATTGGGACTCGCTAAAAGAGTTGGTAGAGAAAGCAATCCGGTGAATTGGTCGCGATTGCCTCAAACACTTTTTCTAAGTATATTTAGTTCATTTAAACCAGAATTTTAGATTTGGGGGTCAAAAATTCACCGGGATATTGGAACGGAGTTCCATCTATTCCGGGGGATCATAGAAGGATATTGGGACTCGCTCAAAGAGTTGGTGGAGAAAGCAATCTAGTGGATTGGTAGCGATTGCCTCAAACACATTTTCTAAGTAAATTTAGTTCATTTAAACAAAAAATTTGAGATTTAGGGGTCAAAAATTCATCGGGATATTGGGACGGAGTTTCATCTATTTCGGGGGTTCTTAAAAGGATATTGGGACTCGACCAAAGAGTTGGTGGAGAAAGCAGTCCGGTGGATTGGGCGCGATTGCTTCAAACACATTTTCTAAGTAAATTTAGTTCATTTAAACCAAGATTTGAGATTTAATGGTCAAAAATTCACCGGGATATTGGAACGGAGTTCCATCTATTCCGGGGGTTCATAGAATGATATTGGGACTCGCTCAAAGAGTTGGTGGAGAAAGCAATCTAGTGGATTGGTAGCGATTGCCTCAAACACATTTTCTAAGTAAATTTAGTTCATTTACACAAAAAATTTGAGATTTAGGGGTCAAAAATTCATCGGGATATTGGAACGGAGTTCCATCTATTCTGGGGGGTTGCTAGAAGGATATTGGGACTCGCTAAAAGAGTAGGTGGAGAAAGCAATCCGGTGGATTTGTCGCGATTGCCCCAAACAAATTTTTTAAGTTAATTTAGTTCATTGAAAGCAAAATTTGAGATTTAGGGGTAAAAAATTCATCGGGATATTGAAACAGAGTTCCATCTATTCCGAGGGTTCATAGAAGGATATTGGGACTCGCTCAAAGAGTAGGTGGAGAATGCAATCCGGTGGATTGGTCGCGATTGCTTCAAACACATTTTTTAAGTAAATTTAGTTCATTTAAACCAAGATTTGAGATTTAATGGTCAAAAATTCACCGGGATATTGGGACAGAGTTCCATCTATTCTGGGGGTTGCTTGAAGGATATTGGGACTCGCTCAAAAAGTTGGTGGAGAAAGCAATCCGGTGGATTGGTAGCGATTGCCTCAAACACATTTTCTAAGTAAATTTAGTTCATTTAAACAAAAAATTTGAGATTTAGGGGTCAAAAATTCATCGGGATATTGGAACAGAGTTCCAACTATTTCGAGGGTTCATAGAAGGATATTGGGACTCGCTCAAAGAGTAGGTAGAGAATGCAATCCGGTGGATTGGTCGCGATTGCTTCAAACACATTTTCTAAGTAAATTTAGTTCATTTAAACAAAAAATTTGAGATTTAGGGGTCAAAAATTCATCGGGATATTGGAACAGAGTTCCATCTATTCCGAGGGTTCATAGAAGGATATTGGGACTCGATCAAAGAGTTGGTGAAGAAAGCAATCCGGTGGATTGGTCGTGATTGCTTCAAACACATTTTCTAAGTAAATTTAGTTCATTTAAACCAAGATTTGAGATTTAATGGTCAAAAATTCACCGGGATATTGGGACGGAGTTCCATCTATTCTGGGGGGTTGCTAGAAGGATATTGGGACTCACTAAAAGAGTAGGTGGAGAAAGCAATCCGGTGGATTTGTCGCGATTGCCTCAAAAACATTTTCTAAGTAAATTTAGTTCATTTAAACCAAGATTTGAGATTTAATGGTCAAAAATTCACCGGGATATTGGAACGGAGTTCCATCTATTCCGGGGGTTCATAGAAGAATATTGGGACTCGCTTAAAGAGTTGGTGGAGAAAGCAATTTAGTGGATTGGTAGCGATTGCCTCAAACACATTTTCTAAGTAAATTTAGTTCATTTAAACAAAAAATTTGAGATTTAGGGGTCAAAAATTCATCGGGATAATGGAACGGAGTTCCATCTATTCTGGGGGGTGCTAGAAGGATATTGGGACTCGCTCAAAAAGTTGGTGGAGAAAGCAATACGGTAGATTGGTCGCGATTGCCTCAAACACATTTTCTAAGTAAATTCAGTTCATTTAAACCAAAATTTTAGATTTGGGGGTCAAAAATTCATCGGGATATTGAAACGGAGTTCCATCTATTTTGGGGGTTGCTTGAAGGATATTGGGACTCGCTCAAGGAGTTGGTAGAGAAAGCAATCCGGTGAATTGGTCGCGATTGCCTCAAACACTTTTACTAAGTATATTTAGTTCATTTAAACCAAATTTTAGATTTGGGGGTCAAAAATTAACCGGGATATTGGAACGGAGTTCCGTCTATTCCGGGGGTTCCTTGAAGGATATTGGGACTCGATCAAAGAGTTGGTGGAGAAAGCAATCTGATGGATTGGTCGCGATTGCCTCAAACAAATTTTCTAAGTTAATTTAGTTCATTGAAACCAAAATTTGAGATTTAGGGGTAAAAAATTCATCTAGATATTGGAAAAGAGTTCCATTTATTCCGAGGGTTCCTAAAAGGATATTGGGACTCGCTCAAAGAGTAGGCGGAGAAAGCAATACGGTGGATTGGTCGCGATTGCCTCAAACACTTTTTCTAAGTATATTTAGTTCATTTAAACCAAAATTTGAGATTTAATGGTCAAAAATTCATCGGGATATTGAAACGGAGTTCCATCTATTCTGGGGGTTGCTTGAAGGATATTGGGACTAGCTCAAAGAGTTGGTAGAGAAAGCAATCCGGTGGATTGGTCGCGATTGCCTCAAACACTTTTTCTTAGTATATTTAGTTCATTTAAACCAGAATTTTAGATTTGGTGGTCAAAAATTCACCGGGATATTGGAACGGAGTTCCATCTATTCCGGGGGTTCATAGAAGGATATTGGGACTCGCTCAAAGAGTTGGTGGAGAAAGCAATCTAGTGGACTGGTAGCGATTGCCTCAAACACATTTTCTAAGTAAATTTAGTTCATTTAAACAAAAAATTTGAGATTTAGGGGTCAAAAATTCATCGGGACATTGGGATGGAGTTTCATCTATTTCGGGGGTTCATAGAAGGATATTGGGACTCGACCAAAGAGTTGGTGGAGAAAGCAATCCGGTGGATTGGGCGCGATTGCTTCAAACACATTTTCTAAGTAAATTTAGTTCATTTAAACCAAGATTTGATATTTAATGGTCAAAAATTCACCGGGATATTGGAACGGAGTTCCATCTATTCCGGGGGTTCATAGAAGAATATTGGGACTCGCTTAAAGAGTTGGTGGAGAAAGCAATTTAGTGGATTGGTAGCGATTGCCTCAAACACATTTTCTAAGTAAATTTAGTTCATTTAAACAAAAAATTTGAGATTTAGGGGTCAAAAATTCATCGGGATAATGGAACGGAGTTCCATCTATTCTGGGGGGTGCTAGAAGGATATTGGGACTCGCTCAAAAAGTTGGTGGAGAAAGCAATACGGTAGATTGGTCGCGATTGCCTCAAACACATTTTCTAAGTAAATTCAGTTCATTTAAACCAAAATTTTAGATTTGGGGGTCAAAAATTCATCGGGATATTGAAACGGAGTTCCATCTATTTTGGGGGTTGCTTGAAGGATATTGGGACTCGCTCAAGGAGTTGGTAGAGAAAGCAATCCGGTGAATTGGTCGCGATTGCCTCAAACACTTTTACTAAGTATATTTAGTTCATTTAAACCAAATTTTAGATTTGGGGGTCAAAAATTAACCGGGATATTGGAACGGAGTTCCGTCTATTCCGGGGGTTCCTTGAAGGATATTGGGACTCGATCAAAGAGTTGGTGGAGAAAGCAATCTGATGGATTGGTCGCGATTGCCTCAAACAAATTTTCTAAGTTAATTTAGTTCATTGAAACCAAAATTTGAGATTTAGGGGTAAAAAATTCATCTAGATATTGGAAAAGAGTTCCATTTATTCCGAGGGTTCCTAAAAGGATATTGGGACTCGCTCAAAGAGTAGGCGGAGAAAGCAATACGGTGGATTGGTCGCGATTGCCTCAAACACTTTTTCTAAGTATATTTAGTTCATTTAAACCAAAATTTGAGATTTAATGGTCAAAAATTCATCGGGATATTGAAACGGAGTTCCATCTATTCTGGGGGTTGCTTGAAGGATATTGGGACTAGCTCAAAGAGTTGGTAGAGAAAGCAATCCGGTGGATTGGTCGCGATTGCCTCAAACACTTTTTCTTAGTATATTTAGTTCATTTAAACCAGAATTTTAGATTTGGTGGTCAAAAATTCACCGGGATATTGGAACGGAGTTCCATCTATTCCGGGGGTTCATAGAAGGATATTGGGACTCGCTCAAAGAGTTGGTGGAAAGCAATCTAGTGGACTGGTAGCGATTGCCTCAAACACATTTTCTAAGTAAATTTAGTTCATTTAAACAAAAAATTTGAGATTTAGGGGTCAAAAATTCATCGGGACATTGGGATGGAGTTTCATCTATTTCGGGGGTTCATAGAAGGATATTGGGACTCGACCAAAGAGTTGGTGGAGAAAGCAATCCGGTGGATTGGGTCGCGATTGCTTCAAACACATTTTCTAAGTAAATTTAGTTCATTTAAACCAAGATTTGATATTTAATGGTCAAAAATTCACCGGGATATTGGAACGGAGTTCCATCTATTCCGGGGGTTCATAGAATGATATTGGGACTCGCTCAAAGAGTTGGTGGAGAAAGCAATCTAGGGGATTGGTAGCGATTGCCTCAAACACATTTTCTAAGTAAATTTAGTTCATTTAAACAAAAAATTTGAGATTTAGGGGTCAAAAATTCATCGGGATATTGGAACGGAGTGTCCATCTATTCTGGGGGGTTGCTAGAAGGATATTGGGACTCGCTAAAAGAGTAGGTGGAGAAAGCAATCCGGTGGATTTGTCGCGATTGCCTCAAACAAATTTTTTAAGTTAATTTAGTTCATTGAAAGCAAAATTTGAGATTTAGGGGTAAAAAATTCATCGGGATATTGAAACAGAGTTCCATCTATTCCGAGGGTTCATAGAAGGATATTGGGACTCGCTCAAAGAGTAGGTGGAGAATGCTGTCCAGTGGATTGGTCGCGATTGCTTCAAACACATTTTCTAAGTAAATTTAGTTCATTTCAACCAAGATTTGAGATTTAATGGTCAAAAGTTCACCGGGATATCGGGACGGAGTTCCATCTATTCTGGGGGTTGCTTGAAGGATATTGGGACTCGCTCAAAAAGTTGGTGGAGAAAGCAATCCGGTGGATTGGTAGCGATTGCCTCAAACACATTTTCTAAGTAAATTTAGTTCATTTAAACAAAAAATTTGAGATTTAGGGGTCAAAAATTCATCGGGATATTGGAACAGAGTTCCAACTATTCCGAGGGTTCTTAGAAGGATATTGGGATTCGCTCAAAGAGTAGGTGGAGAATGCAATCCGGTGGATTGGTCGCGATTGCTTCAAACACATTTTCTAAGTAAATTTAGTTCATTTAAACAAAAAATTTGAGATTTAGGGGTCAAAAATTCATCGGGATATTGGAACAGAGTTCCATCTATTCCGAGGGTTCATAGAAGGATATTGGGACTCGATCAAAGAGTTGGTGGAGAAAGCAATCCTGTGGATTGGTCGTGATTGCTTCAAACACATTTTCTAAGTAAATTTAGTTCATTTAAACCAAGATTTGAGATTTAATGGTCAAAAATTCACCGGGGATATTGGGACGGAGTTCCATCTATTCTGGGGGGTTGCTAGAAGGATATTGGGACTCACTAAAAGAGTAGGTGGAGAAAGCAATCCGGTGGATTTGTCGCGATTGCCTCAAACATATTTTCTAAGTAAATTTAGTTCATTTAAACCAAGATTTGAGATTTAATGGTAAAAAATTCACCGGGATATTGGAACGGAGTTCCATTTATTCCGGGGGTTCATAGAAGGATATCGGAACTCGCTTAAAGAGTTGGTGGAGAAAGCAATCTAGTGGATTGGTAGCGATTGTCTGAAACACATTTTCTAAGTAAATTTAGTTCATTTAAACAAAAAATTTGAGATTTAGGGGTCAAAAATTCATCGGGATATTGGAACGGAGTTCCATCTATTCTGGGGGGTGCTAGAAGGATATTGGGACTCGATCAAAGAGTTGGTGGAGAAAGCAATCTGGTGGATTGGTCGCGATTGCCTCAAACAAATTTTCTATATAAATTTAATTCATTTAAACCAAAATTTGAGATTTAATGGTCAAAAATTCATCGGGATATTGGAACGGAGTTCCATCTATTCCGGAGGTTCGTAGAAGGATATTGGGACTCGCTAAAAGAGTTGGTGGAGAAAGCAATCTAGTGGATTGGTAGCGATTGCCTCAAACACATTTTCTAAGTAAATTTAGTTCATTTAAACAAAAAATTTGAAATTTCGGGGTCAAAAATTCACCGGGATATTGGAACGGAGTTCCATATATTCTGGGGGTTTGTTTGAAGGATATTGGGACTCTCTCAAGGAGATGGTGGACAAAGCAATCTGGTGGATTGGTCGCGATTGCCTCAATTACTTTTTCTAAGTATATTTAGTTCATTTAAACAAAAATTTTAGATTTGGGGGTCAAAAATTCACCGGGATATTGGAACGGAGTTCCATCTATTCTGGGGGTTCATAGAAGGATATTGGGACTCGATCAAAGAGTTGGTGGAGAAAGCAATCTGGTGGATTGGTCGCGATTGCCTCAAACAAATTTTCTATATAAATTTAATTCATTTAAACCAAAATTTGAGATTTAGTGGTAAAAAATTCATCGAGATATTGGAACGGAGTTCCATCTATTCTGGGGGGTTGCTTGAACGATATTGGGACTCGCTCAAAGAGTTGGTGGAGAAAGCAATCCGGTGGATTGGTAAGGATTGCCTCAAACACATTTTTCTATGTAAATTTAGTTCATTTAAACAAAAAATTTGAGATTTAGGGGTCAAAAATTCATCGGGATATTGGAACGGAGTTCCATCTATTCTGGGGGGTTGCTAAAAGGATATTGGGACTCGCTAAAAGAGTAGGTGGGCGGATGATTTGTCGCGATTGCCTCAAACACATTTTCTAAGTAAATTTAGTTCATTTAAACCAAGATTTGAGATTTAATGGTCAAAAATTCACCGGGATATTGGAACGGAGTTCCATCTATTCCGGGGGTTCATAGAAGGATATTGGGACTCGCTCAAAGAGTTGGTGGAGAAAGCAATCTAGTGGATTGGTAGCGATTGCCTCAAACACATTTTCTAAGTAAATTTAGTTCATTTATACAAAAAATTTGAGATTTAGGGGTCAAAAATACATCGGGATATTGGAACGGAGTTTCATCTATTTCGGGGGTTCATAGAAGGATATTGGGACTCGACCAAAGAGTTGGTGGAGAAAGCAATCCGGTGGATTGGGCGCGATTGCTTCAAACACATTTTCTAAGTAAATTTAGTTCATTTAAACCAAGATTTGAGATTTAATGGTCAAAAATTCACCGGGATATTGGAACGGAGTTCCATCTATTCCGGGGGTTCATAGAAGGATATTGGGACTCGCTAAAAGAGTTGGTGGAGAAAGCAATCTAGTGGATTGGTAGCGATTGCCTCAAACACATTTTCTAAGTAAATTTAGTTCATTTAAACAAAAAATTTGAAATTTCGGGGTCAAAAATTCACCGGGATATTGGAACGGAGTTCCATATATTCTGGGGGTTTGTTTGAAGGATATTGGGACTCTCTCAAGGAGATGGTGGACAAAGCAATCTGGTGGATTGGTCGCGATTGCCTCAATTACTTTTTCTAAGTATATTTAGTTCATTTAAACAAAAATTTTAGATTTGGGGGTCAAAAATTCACCGGGATATTGGAACGGAGTTCCATCTATTCTGGGGGTTCATAGAAGGATATTGGGACTCGATCAAAGAGTTGGTGGAGAAAGCAATCTGGTGGATTGGTCGCGATTGCCTCAAACAAATTTTCTATATAAATTTAATTCATTTAAACCAAAATTTGAGATTTAGTGGTAAAAAATTCATCGAGATATTGGAACGGAGTTCCATCTATTCTGGGGGTTGCTTGAACGATATTGGGACTCGCTCAAAGAGTTGGTGGAGAAGAAAGCAATCCGGTGGATTGGTAAGGATTGCCTCAAACACATTTTCTAAGTAAATTTAGTTCATTTAAACAAAAAATTTGAGATTTAGGGGTCAAAAATTCATCGGGATATTGGAACGGAGTTCCATCTATTCTGGGGGGTTGCTAAAAGGATATTGGGACTCGCTAAAGAGTAGGTGGGCGGATGATTTGTCGCGATTGCCTCAAACACATTTTCTAAGTAAATTTAGTTCATTTAAACCAAGATTTGAGATTTAATGGTCAAAAATTCACCGGGATATTGGAACGGAGTTCCATCTATTCCGGGGGTTCATAGAAGGATATTGGGACTCGCTCAAAGAGTTGGTGGAGAAAGCAATCTAGTGGATTGGTAGCGATTGCCTCAAACACATTTTCTAAGTAAATTTAGTTCATTTATACAAAAAATTTGAGATTTAGGGGTCAAAAATACATCGGGATATTGGAACGGAGTTTCATCTATTTCGGGGGTTCATAGAAGGATATTGGGACTCGACCAAAGAGTTGGTGGAGAAAGCAATCCGGTGGATTGGGCGCGATTGCTTCAAACACATTTTCTAAGTAAATTTAGTTCATTTAAACCAAGATTTGAGATTTAATGGTAAAAATTTACCGGGATATTGGAACGGAGTTCCATCTATTCCGGGGGTTCATAGAAGGATATTGGGACTCGCTCAAAGAGTTGGTGGAGAAAGCAATATAGTGGATTGGTAGCGATTGCCTCAAACACATTTTCTAAGTAAATTTAGTTCATTTAAACAAAAAATTTGAGATTTAGGGGTCAAAAATTCATCGGGATATTGGAACGGAGTTTCATCTATTTCGGGGGTTCATAGAAGGATATTGGGACTCGATCAAAGAGTTGGTGGAGAAAGCAATCCGGTGGATTGATCGTGATTGCTTTAAACACATTTTCTAAGTAAATTTTGTTCATTTAAACCAAGATTTGAGATTTAATGGTGAAAAATTCACCGGGATATTGGAACGGAGTTCCATCTATTCCGGGGGTTCATAGAAGGATATTGGGACTCGCTCAAAGAGTTGGTGGAGAAAGCAATCCAGTGGATTGGTAGCGATTGCCTCAAACACATTTTCTAAGTAAATTTAGTTCATTTAAACAAAAAATTTGAGATTTAGGGGTCAAAAATTCATCGCGATATTGGAAAGGAGTTCCATCTATTATGGGGGGTTGCTAGAAGGATATTGGGACTCGCTAAAAGAGTAGGTGGAGAAAGCAATCCGGTGGATTTGTCGCGATTGCCTCAAACACATTTACTAAGTAAATTTAGTTCATTTAAACCAAGATTTGAGATTTAATGGTCAAAAATTCACCGGGATATTGGAACGGAGTTCCATCTATTCCGGGGGTTCATAGAAGGATATTGGGACTCGATCAAAGAGTTGGTGGAGAAAGCAATCTGGTGGATTGGTCGCGATTGCCTCAAACAAATTTTCTATATAAATTTAATTCATTTAAACCAAAATTTGAGATTTAGTGGTCAAAAATTCATCGAGATGTTGGAACGGAGTTCCATCTATTCTGGGGGGTTGCTTGAACGATATTGGGACTCGCTCAAAGAGTTGGTGGAGAAAGCAATCCGGTGGATTGGTCGCGATTGCCTCAAACACATTTTCTAAGTAAATTTAGTTCATTTAAACAAAAAATTTGAGATTTAGGGGTCAAAAATTCATCGGGATATTGGAACGGAGTTCCATCTATTCTGGGGGGTTGCTAGAAGGATATTGGGACTCGCTAAAAGAGTAGGTGGAGAAAGCAATCCGGTGGATTTGTCGCGATTGCCTCAAACACATTTTCTAAGTAAATTTAGTTCATTTAAACCAAGATTTGAGATTTAATGGTCAAAAATTCACCGGGATATTGGAACGGAGTTCCTTCTATTCCGGGGGTTCATAGAAGGATATTGGGACTCGGTCAAAGAGTTGGTGGAGAAAGCAATCTAGCGGATTGGTAGCGATTGCCTCAAACACATTTTCTAAGTAAATTTAGTTCATTTAAACAAAAAATTTGAGATTTAGGGTCAAAAATTCATCGGGATATTGGAACGGAGTTTCATGTATTTCGGGGGTTCATAGAAGGATATTGGGACTCGATCGAAGAGTTGGTGGGAGAAGAAGCAATCCGGTGGATTGGTTTGCGATTGCCTCAAACACGTTTTCTAAGTAAATTTAGTTCATTTAAACAAAAAATTTGAGATTTAGGGGTCAAAAATTGATCGGGATATTGGAACGGAGTTCCATCTATTCTGGGGGGTTGCTAGAAGGATATTGGGACTCGCTTAAAGAGTAGGCTGAGAAAGCAATCCGGTGGATTGGTCGCGATTGCTTCAAACAAATTTTCTAAGTAAATTTAGTTCATTTATACCAAAATTTGAGATTTAATGGTCAAAAATTCATCGGGATATTGAAACGGAGTTCCATCTATTCTGGGGGTTTGTTTGAAGGATATTGGGACTCTCTCAAGGAGTTGGTGGACAAAGCAATATGGTGGATTGGTCGCGATTGCCTCAATTACTTTTTCTAAGTATATTTAGTTCATTTAAACAAAATTTTAGATTTGGGGGTCAAAAATTCACCGGGATATTGGAACGGAGTTCCATCTATTCCGGGGGTTCATAGAAGGATATTGGGACTCGATCAAAGAGTTGGTGGAGAAAGCAATCTGGTGGATTGGTCGCGATTGCCTCAAACAAATTTTCTATATAAATTTAATTCATTTAAACCAAAATTTGAGATTTAGTGGTCAAAAATTCATCGAGATGTTGGAACGGAGTTCCATCTATTCTGGGGGGTTGCTTGAACGATATTGGGACTCGCTCAAAGAGTTGGTGGAGAAAGCAATCCGGTGGATTGGTCGCGATTGCCTCAAACACATTTTCTAAGTAAATTTAGTTCATTTAAACAAAAAATTTGAGATTTAGGGGTCAAAAATTCATCGGGATATTGGAACGGAGTTCCATCTATTCTGGGGGGTTGCTAGAAGGATATTGGGACTCGCTAAAAGAGTAGGTGGAGAAAGCAATCCGGTGGATTTGTCGCGATTGCCTCAAACACATTTTCTAAGTAAATTTAGTTCATTTAAACCAAGATTTGAGATTTAATGGTCAAAAATTCACCGGGATATTGGAACGGAGTTCCTTCTATTCCGGGGGTTCATAGAAGGATATTGGGACTCGGTCAAAGAGTTGGTGGAGAAAGCAATCTAGCGGATTGGTAGCGATTGCCTCAAACACATTTTCTAAGTAAATTTAGTTCATTTAAACAAAAAATTTGAGATTTAGGGTCAAAAATTCATCGGGATATTGGAACGGAGTTTCATGTATTTCGGGGGTTCATAGAAGGATATTGGGACTCGATCGAAGAGTTGGTGGAGAAAGCAATCCGGTGGATTGGTTGCGATTGCCTCAAACACGTTTTCTAAGTAAATTTAGTTCATTTAAACAAAAAATTTGAGATTTAGGGGTCAAAAATTGATCGGGATATTGGAACGGAGTTCCATCTATTCTGGGGGGTTGCTAGAAGGATATTGGGACTCGCTTAAAGAGTAGGCTGAGAAAGCAATCGGTGGATTGGTCGCGATTGCTTCAAACAAATTTTCTAAGTAAATTTAGTTCATTTATACCAAAATTTGAGATTTAATGGTCAAAAATTCATCGGGATATTGAAACGGAGTTCCATCTATTCTGGGGGTTTGTTTGAAGGATATTGGGACTCTCTCAAGGAGTTGGTGGACAAAGCAATATGGTGGATTGGTCGCGATTGCCTCAATTACTTTTTCTAAGTATATTTAGTTCATTTAAACAAAAATTTTAGATTTGGGGGTCAAAAATTCACCGGGATATTGGAACGGAGTTCCATCTATTCTGGGGGTTCATAGAAGGATATTGGGACTCGATCAAAGCGTTGGTGGAGAAAGCAATCTGGTGGATTGGTCGCGATTGCCTCAAACAAATTTTCTATATTAATTTAATTCATTTAAACCAAAATTTGAGATTTAGTGGTCAAAAATTCATCGAGATATTGGAACGGAGTTCCATCTATTCTTGGGGGTTGCTTGAACGATATTGGGACTCGCTCAAAGAGTTGGTGGAGAAAGCAATCCGGTGGATTGGTAAGGATTGCCTCAAACACATTTTCTAAGTAAATTTAGTTCATTTAAACAAAAAATTTGAGATTTAGGGGTCAAAAATTCATCGGGATATTGGAACGGAGTTCCATCAATTCCGGGGGTTCATAGAAGGATATTGGGACTCGCTCAAAGAGTTGGTGGAGAAAGCAATCCAGTGGATTGGTAGCGATTGCCTCAAACACATTTTCTAAATAAATTTAGTTCATTTAAACAAAAAATTTGAGATTTAGGGGTCAAAAATTTATCGGGATATTGGAACGGAGTTCCATCTATTCTGTGGGGTTGCTAGAAGGATATTGGGACTCGCTAAAAGAGTAGGTGGAGAAAGCAATCCGGTGGATTTGTAGCGATTGCCTCAAACAAAGTTTTTAAGTTAATTTAGTTCATTTAAACAAAAAATTTGAGATTTAGGGTCAAAAATTTATCGGGATATTGGAACGGAGTTCCATCTATTCTGGGGGGTTGCTAGAAGGATATTGGGACTCGCTTAAAGAGTAGGCTGAGAAAGCAATCCGGTGGATTGGTCGCGATTGCTTCAAACACATTTTCTAAGTAAATTTAGTTCATTTAAACCAAAATTTGAGATTTAATGGTCAAAAATTCATCGGGATATTGAAACGGAGTTCCGTCTATTCTGGGGGTTTGTTTGAAGGATATTGGGACTCTCTAAAGGAGTTGGTGGACAAAGCAATATGGTGGATTGGTAGCGATTGCCTCAATTACTTTTTCTAAGTATATTTAGTTCATTTAAACAAAAATTTTAGATTTGGGGGTCAAAAATTCACCGGGATATTGGAACGGAGTTCCATCTATTCCGGGGGTTGCTAGAAGGATATTGGGACTCGCTAAAAGAGTAGGTGGAGAAAGCAATCCGGTGGATTTGTCGCGATTGCCTCAAACACATTTTCTAAGTAAATTTAGTTCATTTAAACCAAGATTTGAGATTTAATGGTCAAAAATTCACCGGGATATTGGAACGGAGTTCCATCTATTCCGGGGGTTCATAGAAGGATATTGGGACTCGATCAAAGAGTTGGTGGAGAAAGCAATCTGGTGGATTGGTCGCGATTGCCTCAAACAAATTTTCTATATAAATTTAATTCATTTAAACCAAAATTTGAGATTTAGTGGTCAAAAATTCATCGAGATGTTGGAACGGAGTTCCATCTATTCTGGGGGGTTGCTTGAACGATATTGGGACTCGCTCAAAGAGTTGGTGGAGAAAGCAATCCGGTGGATTGGTCGCGATTGCCTCAAACACATTTTCTAAGTAAATTTAGTTCATTTAAACAAAAAATTTGAGATTTAGGGGTCAAAAATTCATCGGGATATTGGAACGGAGTTCCATCTATTCTGGGGGTTGCTAGAAGGATATTGGGACTCGCTTAAAGAGTAGGCTGAGAAAGCAATCCGGTGGATTGGTCGCGATTGCTTCAAACACATTTTCTAAGTAAATTTAGTTCATTTAAACCAAAATTTGAGATTTAATGGTCAAAAATTCATCGGGATATTGAAACGGAGTTCCATCTATTCTGGGGGTTTGTTTGAAGGATATTGGGACTCTCTCAAGGAGTTGGTGGACAAAGCAATATGGTGGATTGGTCGCGATTGCCTCAATTACTTTTTCTAAGTATATTTAGTTCTTTTAAACAAAAATTTTAGATTTGGAGGTCAAGAATTCACCGGGATATTGGGACGGAGTTCCATCTATTCCGGTGGTTCATAGAAGGATATTGGGACTCGATCAAAGAGTTGGTGGAGAAAGCAATCTCGTGAATTGGTTGCGATTGCCTCAAACAAATTTTCTAAGTAAATTTAATTCATTTAAACCAAAATTTGAGATTTAGTGGTCAAAAATTCATCGAGATATTGGAACGGAGTTCCATCTATTCTGGGGGGTTGCTTGAACGATATTGGGACTCGCTCAAAGAGTTGGTGGAGAAAGCAATCCGGTGGATTGGTAAGGATTGCCTCAAACACATTTTCTAAGTAAATTTAGTTCATTTAAACCAAGATTTGAGATTTAATGGTCAAAAATTCACCGGGATATTGGAACGGAGTTCCATCTATTCCGGGGGTTCATAGAAGGATATTGGGACTCGCTAAAAGAGTTGGTGGAGAAAGCAATTTAGTGGATTGGTAGCGATTGCCTCAAATACATTTTCTAAGTAAATTTAGTTCATTTAAACAAAAAATTTGAGATTTAGGGGTCAAAAATTCATCGGGATATTGGAACGGAGTTTCATCTATTTCGGGGGTTCATAGAAGGATATTTGGACTCGATCAAAGAGTTGGTGGAGAAAGCAATCCAGTGGATTGGTAGCGATTGCCTCAAACACATTTTCTAAGTGAATTTAGTTCATTTAAACAAAAAATTTGAGATTTAGGCGTCAAAAATTCATCGGGATATTGGAACGGAGTTCCATCTATTCTGGGGGGTTGCTAGAAGGATATTGGGACTCACTAAAAGAGTAGGTGGAGAAACCAATCCGGTGGACTTGTCGCGATTGCCACAAATACATTTTCTAAGTAAATTTAGTTCATTTAAACCAAGATTTAAGATTTAATGGTCAAAAATTCACCGGGATATTGGAACGGAGTTCCATCTATTCCGGGGGTTCATAGAAGGATATTGGGACTCGCTCAAAGAGTTGGTGGATAAAGCAATCTAGTGGATTGACTCGCTCAAAGAGTTGGTGGATAAAGCAATCTAGTGGATTGGTAGCGATTGCCTCAAACACATTTTCTAAGTAAATTTAGTTCATTTAAACAAAAAATTTGAGATTTAGGGGTCAAAAATTCATCGGGATATTGCAACGGAGTTCCATCTATTCTGCGGGGTTGTTTGAAGGATATTGGGACTCGCTCAAGGAGTTGGTGGACAAAGCAATCTGGTGGATTGGTCGCGATTGCCTCAATTTCTTTTCCTAAGTATATTTAGTTCATTTAAACCAAAATTTTAGATTTGGGGGTAAAAAATTTACCGGGATATTGGAATGGAGTTTCATCTATTTCGGTTGTTCATAGAAGGATATTGGGACTCGATCAAAGAGTTGGTGGAGAAAGCAATCCGGTGGATTGGTCGCGATTGCTACAAACACATTTTCTAAGTAAATTTAGTTCATTTAAACCAAGATTTGAGATTTAATGGTCAAAAATTCACCGGGATATTGGAACGGAGTTCCATCTATTCCGGGGGTTCATAGAAGGATATTGGGACTCGCTCAAAGAGTTGGTGGAGAAAGCAATCTAGTGGATTGGTAGCGATTGCCTCAAACACATTTTATAAGTAAATTTAGTTCATTTAAACAAAAAATTGGAGATTTAGGGGTCAAAAATTCATCGGATATTGGAACGGAGTTCCATCTATTCTGGGGGGTTGCTAGAACGATATTGGGACTCACTCAAGGAGTTGGTGGACAAAGCAATCTGGTGGATTGGTCGCGATTGCCTCAATTACTTTCTCTAAGTATATTTAGTTCATTTAAACAAAAATTTTAGATTTGGGGGTCAAAAATTTACCGGGATATTGAAACGGAGTTCCATCTATTCCGGGGGTTCATAGAAGGATATTGGGACTCGATCAAAGAGTTGGTGGAGAAAGCAATCTGGTGGATTGGGTCGCGATTGCCTCAAACAAATTTTCTAAGTAAATTTAATTCATTTAAACCAAAATTTGAGATTTAGTGGTCAAAAATTCATCGAGATATTGGAACGGAGGTTCCATCTATTCTGGGGGGTTGCTTGAAGGATATTGGGACTCGCTGAAACAGTTGGTGGAGAAAGCAATCCGGTGGATTGGTAGCGATTGCCTCAAACACATTTTCTAAGTAAATTTAGTTTATTTAAACAAAAAATTTGAGATTTAGTGGTCTAAAATTCATCGGGATATTGGAACAGAGTTCCATCTATTCTGGGGGGTTGCTAGAAGGATATTGGGACTCACTAAAAGAGTAGGTGGAGAAAGCAATCCGGTGGATTTGTCGCGATTGCCTCAAACACATTTTCTAAGTAAATTTAGTTCATTTAAACAAGATTTGAGATTTAATGGCCAAAAATTCACCGGGATGTTGGAACGGAGTTCCATCTATTCCGGGGGTTCATAGAAGGATATTGGGACTCGCTAAAAAGAGTTGGTGGAGAAAGCAATCTAGTGGATTGGTAGCGACTGCCTCAAACACATTTTCTAAGTAAATTCAGTTCATTTAAACAAAAAATTTGAGATTTAGGGGTCAAAAATTCATCGGGATATTGGAACGGAGTTTCATCTATTTCGGGGGTTCATAGAAGGATATTGGGACTCGATTAAAGAGTTGGTGGAGAAAGCAATACAGTGGATTGGTAGCGATTGCCTCAAACACATTTTCTAAGTAAATTTAGTCATTTAAACAAAAAATTTGAGATTTAGGGGTCAAAAATTCATCGGGATATTGGAATGGAGTTCCATTTATTCTGGGGAGTTGCTAGAAGGATATTGGGACTCACTAAAAGAGTAGGTGGAGAAAGCAATCCGGTGGATTTGTCGCGATTGCCTCAAATACATTTTCTAAGTAAATTTAGTTCATTTAAACCAAGATTTGAGATTTAATGGTCAAAAATTCACCGGGATATTGGAACGGAGTTCCATCTATTCTGGGGGTTCATAGAAGGATATTGGGACTCGCTCAAAGAGTTGGTGGATAAAGCAATCTAGTGGATTGGTAGCGATTGCCTCAAACACATTTTCTAAGTAAATTTAGTTCATTTAAACAAAAAATTTGAGATTTAGGGGTCAAAAATTCATCGGGATATTGAAACGGAGTTCCATCTATTCTGGGGGGTTGTTTGAAGGATATTGGGACTCGCTCAAGGAGTTGGTGGACAAAGCAATCTGGTGTATTGGTCGCGATTGCCTCAATTTCTTTTTCTAAGTATATTTAGTTTATTTAAACCAAAATTTTAGATTTGGGGGTAAAAAATTTACCGGGATATTGGAATGGAGTTTCATCTATTTCGGGTGTTCATAGTAGGATATTGGGACTCGATCAAAGAGTTGGTGGAGAAAGCAATCCGGTGGATTGGTCGCGATTCCTACAAACACATTTTCTAAGTAAATTTAGTTCATTTAAACCAAGATTTGAGATTTAATGGTCAAAAATTCACCGGGATATTGGAAAGGAGTTCCATCTATTCCGGGGGTTCATAGTAGGATATTGGGACTCGCTCAAAGAGTTGGTGGAGAAAGCAATCTACTGGATTGGTAGCGATTGCCTCAAACACATTTTCTAAGTAAATTTAGTTCACTTAAACAAAAAATTTGAGATTTAGGGGTCAAAAATTCATCGGGATATTGGAACGGAGTTCCATCTATTATGGGGGGTTGCTAGAAGGATATTGGGACTCGACCAAAGAGTTGGTGGAGAAAGCAATCCGGTGGATTTGTCGCGATTGCCTCAAACAAATTTTTTAAGTTAATTTAGTTCATTGAAAGCAAAATTTTAGATTTAGGGGTAAAAAATTCATCGGGATATTGAAATAGAGTTCCATCTATTCCGAGGGTTCATAGAAGGATATTGGGACACGCTCAAAGAGTAGGCGGAGAAAGCAATCCGGTGGATTGGTCGCGAATGCTTCAAACACATTTTCTAAGTAAATTTAGTTCATTTAAACCAAAATTTGAGATTTAATGGTCAAAAATTCATCGGGATATTGAAACGGAGTTCCATCTATTCTGGGGGTTTGTTTGAAGGATATTGGGACTCTTTCAAGGAGTTGGTGGACAAAGCAATCTGGTAGATTGGTCGCGATTGCCTCAATTACTTTTTCTAAGTATATTTAGTTCATTTAAACAAAAATTTTAGATTTGGGGGTCAAAAATTCACCGGGATATTGGAACGGAGTTCCATCTATTCCGGGGGTTCATAAAAGGATATTGGGACTCGATCAAAGAGTTGGTGGAGAAAGAAATCTGGTGGATTGGTCGCGATTGCCTCATACAAATTTTCTAAGTAAATTTAATTCATTTAAACCAAATTTTGAGATTTAGTGGTAAAAAATTCATCGAGATATTGGAACGGAGTTCTATCTATTCTGGGGGGTTGCTTGAAGGATATTGGGACTCGCTCAAAGAGTTGGTGGAAAAAGCAATCCGGTGGATTGGTCGCGTTTGCCTCAATTACTTTTTCTTAGTATATTTAGTTCATTTAAACCAAAATTTTAGATATGGGGGTCAAAAATTCACCGGGATATTGGAACGGAGTTCCATCTATTCCGGGGGTTCGTAAAAGGATATTGGGACTCGCTCAAAGAGTTGGTGGAGAAAGCAATCTAGTGGATTGGTAGCGATTGCCTCAAACACATTTTCTAAGTAAATTTAGTTTATTTAAACAAAAAATTTGAGATTTAGGGGTCAAAAATTCATCGGGATATTGGAACGGAGTTCCATCTATTCTGGGGGGTTGCTATTAGGATATTGGGACTCGCTAAAAGAGTAGGTGGAGAAAGCAATCCGGTGGATTTGTCGCGATTGCCTCAAACAAATTTTTTAAGTTAATTTAGTTCATTGAAAGCAAAATTTTAGATTTAGGGGTAAAAAATTCATCGGGATATTGAAATAGAGTTCCATCTATTCCGAGGGTTCATAGAAGGATATTGGGACACGCTCAAAGAGTAGGCGGAGAAAGCAATCCGGTGGATTGGTCGCGAATGCTTCAAACACATTTTCTAAGTAAATTTAGTTCATTTAAACCAAAATTTGAGATTTAATGGTCAAAAATTCATCGGGATATTGAAACGGAGTTCCATCTATTCTGGGGGTTTGTTTGAAGGATATTGGGACTCTTTCAAGGAGTTGGTGGACAAAGCAATCTGGTGGATTGGTCGCGATTGCCTCAATTAATTTCTCTAAGTATATTTAGTTCATTTAAATAAAAATTTTAGATTTGGGGGTCAAAAATTCACCGGGATATTGAAACGGAGTTCCATCTATTCCGGGGGTTCATAGAAGGATATTGGGACTCGATCAAAGAGTTGGTGGAGAAAGCAATCTGGTGGATTGGTCGCGATTGCCTCAAACAAATTTTCTAAGCAAATTTAATTCATTTAAACCAAAATTTGAGATTTAGTGGTCAAAAATTTATCGAGATATTGGAACGGAGTTCCATCTATTCTGGGGGGTTGCTTGAAGGATATTGGGACTCGCTCAAACAGTTGGTGGAGAAAGCAATCCGGTGGATTGGTAGCGATTGCCTCAAACACATTTTCTAAGTAAATTTAGTTTATTTAAACAAAAAATTTGAGATTTAGGGGTCAAAAATTCATCGGGATATTGGAACGGAGTTCCATCTATTCTGGGGGGTTGCTATTAGGATATTGGGACTCACTAAAAGAGTAGATGGAGAAAGCAATCCGGTGGATTTGTCGCGATTGCCTCAAACACATTTTCTAAGTAAATTTAGTTCATTTAAACCAAAATTTGAGATTTAATGGTCAAAAATTCATCGGGATATTGGAACGGAGTTCCATCTATTCCGGGGGTTCGTAGAAGGATATTGGGACTCGCTCAAAGAGTTGGTGGAGAAAGCAATCCGGTGGATTGGTAGCGATTGCCTCAAACACATTTTCTAAGTAAATTTAGTTTATTTAAACAAAAAATTTGAGATTTAGGGGTCAAAAATTCATCGGGATATTAGAACGGAGTTCCATCTATTCTGGGATGTTGCTAGAAGGACATTGGGACTCACTAAAAGAGTAGGTGGAGAAAGCAATCCGGTGGATTTGTCGCGATTGCCTCAAACACATTTTCTAAGTAAATTTAGTTCATTTAAACCAAGATTTGAGATTTAATGGCCAAAAATTCACCGGGATATTGGAACGGAGTTCCATCTATTCCGGGGGTTCTTAGAAGGATATTGGGACTCGCTCAAAGAGTTGGTGGAGAAAGCAATCTAGTGGATTGGTAGCAATTGCCTCAAACACATTTTCTAAGTAAATTTAGTTCATTTAAACAAAAAATTTGAGATTTAGGGGTCAAAAATTCATCGGGATATTGGAACGGAGTTTCATCTATTTCGGGGGTTCATAGAAGGATATTGGGACTCGATCAAAGAATTGGTGGAGAAAGCAATCCGGTGGATTGGTCGCGATTGCTTCAAACACATTTTCTAAGTAAATTTAGTTCATTTAAACCAAGATTTGAGATTTAATGGTCAAAAATTCACCGGGATATTGGAACGGAGTTCCATCTATTCCGGGGGTTCATAGAAGGATATTGGGACTCGCTCAAAGAGTTGGTGGAGAAAGCAATCTAGTGGATTGGTAGCGATTGCCTCAAACACATTTTCTAAGTAAATTTAGTTCATTTAAACAAAAAATTTGAGATTTAGGGGTCAAAAATTCATCGGGATATTGGAACGGAGTTTCATCTATTTCGGGGGTTCATAGAAGGATATTGGGACTCGATCAAAGAGTTGGTGGAGAAAGCAATCCGGTGGATTGGTCGCGATTGCTTCAAACACATTTTCTAAGTAAATTTAGTTCATTTAAACCAAGATTTGAGATTTAATGGTCAAAAATTCACCGGGATATTGGAACGGAGTTCCATCTATTCCGGGGGTTCATAGAAGGATATTTGGACTCGATCAAAGAGTTGGTGGAGAAAGCAATCCAGTGGATTGGTAGCGATTGCCTCAAACACATTTTCTAAGTGAATTTAGTTCATTTAAACAAAAAATTTGAGATTTAGGCGTCAAAAATTCATCGGGATATTGGAACGGAGTTCCATCTATTCTGGGGGGTTGCTAGAAGGATATTGGGACTCACTAAAAGAGTAGGTGGAGAAACCAATCCGGTGGACTTGTCGCGATTGCCACAAATACATTTTCTAAGTAAATTTAGTTCATTTAAACCAAGATTTGAGATTTAATGGTCAAAAATTCACCGGGATATTGGAACGGAGTTCCATCTATTCCGGGGGTTCATAAAAGGATATTGGGACTCGCTCAAAGAGTTGGTGGATAAAGCAATCTAGTGGATTGACTCGCTCAAAGAGTTGGTGGATAAAGCAATCTAGTGGATTGGTAGCGATTGCCTCAAACACATTTTCTAAGTAAATTTAGTTCATTTAAACAAAAAATTTGAGATTTAGGGGTCAAAAATTCATCGGGATATTGCAACGGAGTTCCATCTATTCTGGGGGGTTGTTTGAAGGATATTGGGACTCGCTGAAGGAGTTGGTGGACAAAGCAATCTGGTGGATTGGTCGCGATTGCCTCAATTTCTTTTCCTAAGTATATTTAGTTCATTTAAACCAAAATTTTAGATTTGGGGGTAAAAAATTTACCGGGATATTGGAATGGAGTTTCATCTATTTCGGGTGTTCATAGAAGGATATTGGGACTCGATCAAAGAGTTGGTGGAGAAAGCAATCCGGTGGATTGGTCGCGATTGCTACAAACACATTTTCTAAGTAAATTTAGTTCATTTAAACCAAGATTTGAGATTTAATGGTCAAAAATTCACCGGGATATTGGAACGGAGTTCCATCTATTCCGGGGGTTCATAGAAGGATATTGGGACTCGCTCAAAGAGTTGGTGGAGAAAGCAATCTAGTGGATTGGTAGCGATTGCCTCAAACACATTTTATAAGTAAATTTAGTTCATTTAAACAAAAAATTGGAGATTTAGGGGTCAAAAAATCATCGGGATATTGGAACGGAGTTCCATCTATTCTGGGGGGTTGCTAGAACGATATTGGGACTCACTCAAGGAGTTGGTGGACAAAGCAATCTGGTGGATTGGTCGCGATTGCCTCAATTACTTTCTCTAAGTATATTTAGTTCATTTAAACAAAAATTTTAGATTTGGGGGTCAAAAATTTACCGGGATATTGAAACGGAGTTCCATCTATTCCGGGGGTTCATAGAAGGATATTGGGACTCGATCAAAGAGTTGGTGGAGAAAGCAATCTGGTGGATTGGTCGCGATTGCCTCAAACAAATTTTCTAAGTAAATTTAATTCATTTAAACCAAAATTTGAGATTTAGTGGTCAAAAATTCATCGAGATATTGGAACGGAGTTCCATCTATTCTGGGGGGTTGCTTGAAGGATATTGGGACTCGCTGAAACAGTTGGTGGAGAAAGCAATCCGGTGGATTGGTAGCGATTGCCTCAAACACATTTTCTAAGTAAATTTAGTTTATTTAAACAAAAAATTTGAGATTTAGTGGTCTAAAATTCATCGGGATATTGGAACAGAGTTCCATCTATTCTGGGGGGTTGCTAGAAGGATATTGGGACTCACTAAAAGAGTAGGTGGAGAAAGCAATCCGGTGGATTTGTCGCGATTGCCTCAAACACATTTTCTAAGTAAATTTAGTTCATTTAAACCAAGATTTGAGATTTAATGGCCAAAAATTCACCGGGATGTTGGAACGGAGTTCCATCTATTCCGGGGGTTCATAGAAGGATATTGGGACTCGCTAAAAGAGTTGGTGGAGAAAGCAATCTAGTGGATTGGTAGCGATTGCCTCAAACACATTTTCTAAGTAAATTCAGTTCATTTAAACAAAAAATTTGAGATTTAGGGGTCAAAAATTCATCGGGATATTGGAACGGAGTTTCATCTATTTCGGGGGTTCATAGAAGGATATTGGGACTCGATTAAAGAGTTGGTGGAGAAAGCAATACAGTGGATTGGTAGCGATTGCCTCAAACACATTTTCTAAGTAAATTTAGTTCATTTAAACAAAAAATTTGAGATTTAGGGGTCAAAAATTCATCGGGATATTGAAACGGAGTTCCATCTATTCTGGGGGGTTGTTTGAAGGATATTGGGACTCGCTCAAGGAGTTGGTGGACAAAGCAATCTGGTGGATTGGTCGCGATTGCCTCAATTTCTTTTTCTAAGTATATTTAGTTTATTTAAACCAAAATTTTAGATTTGGGGGTAAAAAATTTACCGGGATATTGGAATGGAGTTTCATCTATTTCGGGTGTTCATAGTAGGATATTGGGACTCGATCAAAGAGTTGGTGGAGAAAGCAATCCGGTGGATTGGTCGCGATTGCTACAAACACATTTTCTAAGTAAATTTAGTTCATTTAAACCAAGATTTGAGATTTAATGGTCAAAAATTCACCGGGATATTGGAACGGAGTTCCATCTATTCCGGGGGTTCATAGAAGGATATTGGGACTCGCTCAAAGAGTTGGTGGAGAAAGCAATCTACTGGATTGGAAGCGATTGCCTCAAACACATTTTCTAAGTAGATTTAGTTCACTTAAACAAAAAATTTGAGATTTAGGGGTCAAAAATTCATCGGGATATTGGAACGGAGTTCCATCTATTATGGGGGGTTGCTAGAAGGATATTGGGACTCGCTAAAAGAGTAGGTGGAGAAAGCAATCCGGTGGATTTGTCGCGATTGCCTCAAACAAATTTTTTAAGTTAATTTAGTTCATTGAAAGCAAAATTTTAGATTTAGGGGTAAAAAATTCATCGGGATATTGAAATAGAGTTCCATCTATTCCGAGGGTTCATAGAAGGATATTGGGACACGCTCAAAGAGTAGGCGGAGAAAGCAATCCGGTGGATTGGTCGCGAATGCTTCAAACACATTTTCTAAGTAAATTTAGTTCATTTAAACCAAAATTTGAGATTTAATGGTCAAAAATTCATCGGGATATTGAAACGGAGTTCCATCTATTCTGGGGGTTTGTTTGAAGGATATTGGGACTCTTTCAAGGAGTTGGTGGACAAAGCAATCTGGTGGATTGGTCGCGATTGCCTCAATTACTTTTTCTAAGTATATTTAGTTCATTTAAACAAAAATTTTAGATTTGGGGGTCAAAAATTCACCGGGATATTGGAACGGAGTTCCATCTATTCCGGGGGTTCATAAAAGGATATTGGGACTCGATCAAAGAGTTGGTGGAGAAAGAAATCTGGTGGATTGGTCGCGATTGCCTCATACAAATTTTCTAAGTAAATTTAATTCATTTAAACCAAAATTTGAGATTTAGTGGTAAAAAATTCATCGAGATATTGGAACGGAGTTCTATCTATTCTGGGGGGTTGCTTGAAGGATATTGGGACTCGCTCAAAGAGTTGGTGGAAAAAGCAATCCGGTGGATTGGTCGCGTTTGCCTCAATTACTTTTTCTTAGTATATTTAGTTCATTTAAACCAAAATTTTATATATGGGGGTCAAAAATTCACCGGGATATTGGAACGGAGTTCCATCTATTCCGGGGGTTCGTAAAAGGATATTGGGACTCGCTCAAAGAGTTGGTGGAGAAAGCAATCTAGTGGATTGGTAGCGATTGCCTCAAACACATTTTCTAAGTAAATTTAGTTTATTTAAACAAAAAATTTGAGATTTAGGGGTCAAAAATTCATCGGGATATTGGAACGGAGTTCCATCTATTCTGGGGGGTTGCTATTAGGATATTGGGACTCGCTAAAAGAGTAGGTGGAGAAAGCAATCCGGTGGATTTGTCGCGATTGCCTGAAACAAATTTTTAAAGTTAATTTAGTTCATTGAAAGCAAAATTTAAGATTTAGGGGTAAAAAATTCATCGGGATATTGAAATAGAGTTCCATCTATTCCGAGGGTTCATAGAAGGATATTGGGACACGCTCAAAGAGTAGGCGGAGAAAGCAATCCGGTGGATTGGTCGCGAATGCTTCAAACACATTTTCTAAGTAAATTTAGTTCATTTAAACCAAAATTTGAGATTTAATGGTCAAAAATTCATCGGGATATTGAAACGGAGTTCCATCTATTCTGGGGGTTTGTTTGAAGGATATTGGGACTCTTTCAAGGAGTTGGTGGACAAAGCAATCTGGTGGATTGGTCGCGATTGCCTCAATTAATTTCTCTAAGTATATTTAGTTCATTTAAATAAAAATTTTAGATTTGGGGGTCAAAAATTCACCGGGATATTGAAACAGAGTTCCATCTATTCCGGGGGTTCATAGAAGGATATTGGGACTCGATCAAAGAGTTGGTGGAGAAAGCAATCTGGTGGATTGGTCGCGATTGCCTCAAACAAATTTTCTAAGCAAATTTAATTCATTTAAACCAAAATTTGAGATTTAGTGGTCAAAAATTTATCGAGATGTTGGAACGGAGTTCCATCTATTCTGGGGGGTTGCTTGAAGGATATTGGGACTCGCTCAAACAGTTGGTGGAGAAAGCAATCCGGTGGATTGGTAGCGATTGCCTCAAACACATTTTCTAAGTAAATTTAGTTTATTTAAACAAAAAATTTGAGATTTAGGGGTCAAAAATTCATCGGGATATTGGAACGGAGTTCCATCTATTCTGGGGGGTTGCTATTAGGATATTGGGACTCACTAAAAGAGTAGATGGAGAAAGCAATCCGGTGGATTTGTCGCGATTGCCTCAAACACATTTTCTAAGTAAATTTAGTTCATTTAAACCAAAATTTGAGATTTAATGGTCAAAAATTCATCGGGATATTGGAACGGAGTTCCATCTATTCCGGGGGTTCGTAGAAGGATATTGGGACTCGCTCAAAGAGTTGGTGGAGAAAGCAATCTGGTGGATTGGTAGCGATTGCCTCAAACACATTTTCTAAGTAAATTTAGTTTATTTAAACAAAAAATTTGAGATTTAGGGGTCAAAAATTCATCGGGATATTAGAACGGAGTTCCATCTATTCTGGGATGTTGCTAGAAGGACATTGGGACTCACTAAAAGAGTAGGTGGAGAAAGCAATCCGGTGGATTTGTCGCGATTGCCTCAAACACATTTTCTAAGTAAATTTAGTTCATTTAAACCAAGATTTGAGATTTAATGGCCAAAAATTCACCGGGATATTGGAACGGAGTTCCATCTATTCCGGGGGTTCTTAGAAGGATATTGGGACTCGCTCAAAGAGTTGGTGGAGAAAGCAATCTAGTGGATTGGTAGCGATTGCCTCAAACACATTTTCTAAGTAAATTTAGTTCATTTAAACAAAAAATTTGAGATTTAGGGGTCAAAAATTCATCGGGATATTGGAACGGAGTTTCATCTATTTCGGGGGTTCATAGAAGGATATTGGGACTCGATCAAAGAATTGGTGGAGAAAGCAATCCGGTGGATTGGTCGCGATTGCTTCAAACACATTTTCTAAGTAAATTTAGTTCATTTAAACCAAGATTTGAGATTTAATGGTCAAAAATTCACCGGGATATTGGAACGGAGTTCCATCTATTCCGGGGGTTCATAGAAGGATATTGGGACTCGCTCAAAGAGTTGGTGGAGAAAGCAATCTAGTGGATTGGTAGCGATTGCCTCAAACACATTTTCTAAGTAAATTTAGTTCATTTAAACAAAAAATTTGAGATTTAGGGGTCAAAAATTCATCGGGATATTGGAACGGAGTTTCATCTATGTCGGGGGTTCATAGAAGGATATTGGGACTCGATCAAAGAGTTGGTGGAGAAAGCAATCCGGTGGATTGGTCGCGATTGCTTCAAACACATTTTCTAAGTAAATTTAGTTCATTTAAACCAAGATTTGAGATTTAATGGTCAAAAATTCACCGGGATATTGGAACGGAGTTCCATCTATTCCGGGGGTTCATAGAAGGATATTGGGACTCGCTCAAAGAGTTGGTGGAGAAAGCAATCTAGTGGATTGGTAGCGATTGCCTCAAACACATTTCCTAAGTAAATTTAGTTCATTTAAACAAAAAATTTGAGATTTAGGGGTCAAAAATTCATCGGGATATTGGAACGGAGTTCCATCTATTCTGTGGGGTTGCTAGAAGGATATTGGGACTCGCTAAAAGAGTAGGTGGAGAAAGCAATCCGGTGGATTTGTCGCGATTGCCTCAAACAAATTTTTTAAGTTAATTTAGTTCATTGAAAGCAAAATTTGAGATTTATGGGTAAAAAATTCATCGGGATATTGAAACAAAGTTCCATCTATTCCGAGGATTCAAAGAAGGATATTGGGACTCGCTTAAAGAGTAGGCGGAGAAAGCAATTCGGTGGATTGGTCGCGATTGCTTCAAAAAAAGTGTTTGAGGCAATCGCGACCAATCCACCGGATTGCTTTCTCTACCAACTCCTTGAGCGAGTCCCAATATCCTTCAAGCAACCCCCAGAATAGATGGAACTCCGTTTCAATATCCCGATGAGTTTTTGACCATTAAATCTCAAATTTTGGTTTAAATGAACTAAATATACTTAGAAAAAGTGTTCGAGGTAATCGCGACCAATCCACCGGATTGCTTTCTCCACCCACTCCTTGACCGAGTCCCAATATCCACAAGCAACCCCAGAATAGATTGAGCTCCGTTTCAATATCCCGATGAATTTTTGACCATTAAATCTCAAATTTTGGTTTAAATGAACTAAATTTACTTAGAAAATGTGTTTGAAGCAATCGCGACCAATCCACCGGATTGATTTCTCCGCCTACTCTTTGAGCAATTCCCAGTATCCTTCTATGAACCCTCGGAATAGATGGAACTCTGTTTCAATATCCCGATGAATTTTTTACCCCTAAATCTCAAATTTTGCTTTCAATGAACTAAATTAACTTAAAAAATTTGTTTGAGGCAATCACGACAAATCCACCGGATTGCTTTCTCCACCTACTCTTTTAGCGAGTCCCAATATCCTTCTAGCAACCCCCCAGAATAGATGGAACTCCGTTCCAATATCCTGATGAATTTTTGACCCCTAAATCTCAAAATTTTTCTTTAAATGAACTAAATTTACTTAGAAAATGTGTTTGAGGCAATCGTTGCCAATCCACTAGATTGCTTTCTCCACCAACTCTTTGAGCGAGTCCCAATATCCTTCTATGAACCCCCGGAATAGTTGGAACTCCGTTCCAATATCACGATGAATTTTTGACCATTAAATCTTAAATTTTGGTTCAAATGAACTAAATATACTTAGAAAAAGTGTTCGAGGCAATCGCGACCAATCCACCGGATTGCTTTCTCCATCCACTCCTTGACCGAGTCCCAATATCCTCAACCAACCCCCAGAATAGATGGAACTCCGTTTCAATATCCCGAGAATTTTTTACCATTAAATCTCAAATTTTGGTTTAAATGAACTAAATTTACATAGAAAATGTGTTTGAAGCAATCGCGACCAATCCACCGGATTGATTTCTCCGCCTACTCTTTGGGCGATTCCCAATATCCTTCTATGAACCTTCGGAATAGATGGAACTCTGTTTCAATATCCCGATGAATTTTTACCCCTAAATCTCAAATTTTGCTTTCAATGAACTAAATTAACTTAAAAAATTTGTTTGAGGCAATCGCGACAAATCCACCGGATTGCTTTCTCCACCTACTCTTTTAGCGAGTCCCAATATACTTCTAACAACCCCGCAGAATAGATGGAACTCCGTTCCAATATCCCGATGAATTTTTGACCCCTAAATCTCAAATTTTTTGTTTAAATGAACTAAATTTACTTAGAAAATGTGTTTGAGGCAATCGCTACCAATCCACTAGATTGCTTTCTCCACCAACTCTTTGAGCGAGGCCCAATATCCTTCTATGAACCCCCGGAATAGATGGAACTCCGTTCCAATATCCCGATGAATTTTTGACAATTAAATCTCAAATCTTGGTTTAAATGAACTAAATTTACTTAGAAAATATGTTTGAAGCAATCGCGACCAATCCACCGGATTGCTTTCTCCACCAACTCTTTGATCGAGTCCCAATATCCTTCTATGAACCCCCGAAATAGATGAAACTCCGTTCCAATATGCCGTGAATTTATTACCCCCAAATCTAAAATTTTGGTTTATATGAACTAAATATACTTAGAAAAAGTAATTGAGGCAATCGCGACCAATCCACCATATTGCTTTGTCCACCAACTCCTTGAGGGAGTCCCAATATCTTTCAAACAACCCCCCAGAATAGATGGAACTCCGTTTCAATATCCCGATGAATTTTTTACCATTAAATCTCAAATTTTGGTTTAAATGAACTAAATTTACTTAGAAAATGTGTTTGAAGCAATCACGACCAATCCACCGGATTGCATTCTCCGCCTACTCTTTGAGCGAGTCCCAATATCCTTCTAGCAACCCCCCAAAATAGATGGAACTCCGTTCCAATATCCCGATGAATTTTTGACCACTAAATCTCAAATTTTGGTTTAAATGAACTAAATTTACTTAGAAAATGTATTTGAGGCAATCGCGGCCAATCCACCAGATTGCTATCTCCACCAACTCTTTTAGCGAGTCTTAATATCCTTCTAGGAACCCCCGGAATAGATGGAACTCCGTTCCAAAATCCCGGTGAATTTTTGACAACCAAATCTAAAATTTTGGTTTAAATGAACTAAATATACTTAGAAAAAGTGTTTGAGGCAATCGCGACAAATCCACCGGATTGCTTTCTCTACCAACTCCTTAAGCGAGTCCCAATATCCTTCAAGCAACCCCCAGAATAGATGGAACTCCGTTTCAATATCCCGATGAATTTTTGACCATTAAATCTCAAATTTTGGTTTAAATGAACTAAATATACTTAGAAAAAGTGTTCGAGGTAATTGCGACCAATCCACCGGATTGCTTTCTCCACCCACTCCTTGACCGAGTCCCAATATCCTCAACCAACCTCCAGAATAGATGGAACTCCGTTTCAATATCCCGAGAATTTTTTACCATTAAATCTCAAATTTTGGTTTAAATGAACTAAATTTACTTAGAAAATGTGTTTGAAGCAATCACGACCAATCCACCGGATTGCATTCTCCGCCTACTCTTTGAGCGAGTCCCAATATCCTTCTAGCAACCCCCCAAAATAGATGGAACTCCGTTCCAATATCCCGATGAATTTTTGACCACTAAATCTCAAATTTTGGTTTAAATGAACTAAATTTACTTAGAAAATGTATTTGAGGCAATCGCGGCCAATCCACCAGATTGCTATCTCCACCAACTCTTTTAGCGAGTCTTAATATCCTTCTAGGAACCCCCGGAATAGATGGAACTCCGTTCCAAAATCCCGGTGAATTTTTGACAACCAAATCTAAAATTTTGGTTTAAATGAACTAAATATACTTAGAAAAAGTGTTTGAGGCAATCGCGACCAATCCACCGGATTGCTTTCTCTACCAACTCCTTAAGCGAGTCCCAATATCCTTCAAGCAACCCCCAGAATAGATGGAACTCCGTTTCAATATCCCGATAAATTTTTGACCATTAAATCTCAAATTTTGGTTTAAATGAACTAAATATACTTAGAAAAAGTGTTCGTGGGAATCGCGACCAATCCACCGGATTGCTTTCTCCACCCACTCCTTGACCGAGTCCCAATATCCTCAAGCAACCGCCAGAATAGATGGAAATCCGTTTCAATATCCCGATGAATTTTTGACCATTAAATCTCAAATTTTGGTTTAAATGAACTAAATTTACTTAGAAAATGTGTTTGAAGCAATCGCGACCAATCCACCGGATTGATTTCTCCGCCTACTCTTTGAGCGATTCCCAATACCCTTCTATGAACCCTCGGAATAGATGGAACTCTGTTTCAATATCCCGATGAATTTTTTACCCCTAAATCTCAAATTTTGCTTTCAATGAACTAAATTAACTTAAAAAATTTGTTTGAGGCAATCGCGACAAATCCACCGGATTTCTTTCTCCACCTACTCTTTTAGCGAGTCCCAATATCCTTCTAGCAACCCCCCAAAATAGATGGAACTCCGTTCCAATATCCCGATGAATTTTTGACCACTAAATCTCAAATTTTGGTTTAAATGAACTAAATTTACTTAGAAAATGTATTTGAGGCAATCGCGGCCAATCCACCAGATTGCTATCTCCACCAACTCTTTTAGCGAGTCTTAATATCCTTCTAGGAACCCCCGGAATAGATGGAACTCCGTTCCAAAATCCCGGTGAATTTTTGACAACCAAATCTAAAATTTTGGTTTAAATGAACTAAATATACTTAGAAAAAGTGTTTGAGGCAATCGCGACAAATCCACCGGATTGCTTTCTCTACCAACTCCTTAAGCGAGTCCCAATATCCTTCAAGCAACCCCCAGAATAGATGGAACTCCGTTTCAATATCCCGATGAATTTTTGACCATTAAATCTCAAATTTTGGTTTAAATGAACTAAATATACTTAGAAAAAGTGTTCGAGGTAATTGCGACCAATCCACCGGATTGCTTTCTCCACCCACTCCTTGACCGAGTCCCAATATCCTCAACCAACCTCCAGAATAGATGGAACTCCGTTTCAATATCCCGAGAATTTTTTACCATTAAATCTCAAATTTTGGTTTAAATGAACTAAATTTACTTAGAAAATGTGTTTGAAGCAATCACGACCAATCCACCGGATTGCATTCTCCGCCTACTCTTTGAGCGAGTCCCAATATCCTTCTAGCAACCCCCCAAAATAGATGGAACTCCGTTCCAATATCCCGATGAATTTTTGACCACTAAATCTCAAATTTTGGTTTAAATGAACTAAATTTACTTAGAAAATGTATTTGAGGCAATCGCGGCCAATCCACCAGATTGCTATCTCCACCAACTCTTTTAGCGAGTCTTAATATCCTTCTAGGAACCCCCGGAATAGATGGAACTCCGTTCCAAAATCCCGGTGAATTTTTGACAACCAAATCTAAAATTTTGGTTTAAATGAACTAAATATACTTAGAAAAAGTGTTTGAGGCAATCGCGACCAATCCACCGGATTGCTTTCTCTACCAACTCCTTAAGCGAGTCCCAATATCCTTCAAGCAACCCCCAGAATAGATGGAACTCCGTTTCAATATCCCGATAAATTTTTGACCATTAAATCTCAAATTTTGGTTTAAATGAACTAAATATACTTAGAAAAAGTGTTCGTGGGAATCGCGACCAATCCACCGGATTGCTTTCTCCACCCACTCCTTGACCGAGTCCCAATATCCTCAAGCAACCGCCAGAATAGATGGAAATCCGTTTCAATATCCCGATGAATTTTTGACCATTAAATCTCAAATTTTGGTTTAAATGAACTAAATTTACTTAGAAAATGTGTTTGAAGCAATCGCGACCAATCCACCGGATTGATTTCTCCGCCTACTCTTTGAGCGATTCCCAATACCCTTCTATGAACCCTCGGAATAGATGGAACTCTGTTTCAATATCCCGATGAATTTTTTACCCCTAAATCTCAAATTTTGCTTTCAATGAACTAAATTAACTTAAAAAATTTGTTTGAGGCAATCGCGACAAATCCACCGGATTGCTTTCTCCACCTACTCTTTTAGCGAGTCCCAATATCCTTCTAGCAACCCCCCAGAATATATGGAACTCCGTTCCAATATCCCGATGAATTTTTGACCCCTAAATCTCAAATTTTTTGTTTAAATGAACTAAATTTACTTAGAAAATGTGTTTGAGGCAATCGTTACCAATCCACTAGATTGCTTTCTCCACCAACTCTTTGAGCGAGTCCCAATATCCTTCTATGAACCCCCGGAATAGATGGAACTCCGTTCCAATATCCCGATGAATTTTTGACCATTAAATCTCAAATTTTGGTTTAAATGTACTAAATATACTTAGAAAAAGTGTTCGAGGCAATCGCGACCAATCCACCGGATTGCTTTCTCCACCCACTCCTTGACCGAGTCCCAATATCCTCAACCAACCCCCAGAATAGATGGAACTCAGTTTCAATATCCCGAGAATTTTTTACCATTAAATCTCAAATTTTGGTTTAGATGAACTAAATTTACTTAGAAAATGTGTTTGAAGCAATCGCGACCAATCCACCGGATTGATTTCTCCGCCTACTCTTTGAGCGATTCCCAATATCCTTCTATGAACCCTCGGAATAGATGGAACTCTGTTTCAATATCCCGATGAATTTTTTACCCCTAAATCTCAAATTTTGCTTTCAATGAACTAAATTAACTTAAAAAATTTGTTTGAGGTAATCGCGACAAATCCACCGGATTGCTTTCTCCACCTACTCTTTTAGCGAGTCCCAATATCCTTCTAGCAACCCCCCAGAATAGATGGAACTCCGTTCCAATATCCCGATGAATTTTTGACCCCTAAATCTCAAATTTTTTGTTTAAATGAACTAAATTTACTTAGAAAATGTGTTTGAGGCAAGCGCTACCAATCCACTAGATTGCTTTCTCCACCAACTCTTTGAGCGAGTCCCAATATCCTTCTATGAACCCCCAGAATAGATGGAACTCCGTTCCAATATCCCGATGAATTTTTGACCATTAAATCTCAAATCTTGGTTTAAATGAACTAAATTTACTTAGAAAATGTGTTTGAAGCAATCGCGACCAATCCACCGGATTGCTTTCTCCACCAACTCTTTGATCGAGTCCCAATATCCTTCTATGAACCCCCGAAATAGATGAAACTCCGTTCCAATATCCCGGTGAATTTTTTACCCCTAAATCTAAAATTTTGGTTTAAATGAACTAAATATACTTAGAAAAAGTAATTGAGGCAATCGCGACCAATCCACCATATTGCTTTGTCCACCAACTCCTTGAGGGAGTCCCAATATCCTTCAAACAACCCCCCCAGAATAGATGGAACTCCGTTTCAATATCCCGAGAATTTTTTACCATTAAATCTCAAATTTTGGTTTAAATGAACTAAATTTACTCAGAAAACGTGTTTGAAGCAATCACGACCAATCCACCGGATTGCTTTCTCCGCCTACTCTTTGAGCGAGTCCCAATATCCTTCTAGCAACCCCCCAAAATAGATGGAACTCCGTTCCAATATCCCGATGAATTTTTGACCACTAAATCTCAAATTTTGGTTTAAATGAACTAAATTTACTTAGAAAATGTATTTGAGGCAATCGCGGCCAATCCACCAGATTGCTATCTCCACCAACTCTTTTAGCGAGTCTTAATATCCTTCTAGGAACCCCCGGAATAGATGGAACTCCGTTCCAATATCCCGGTGAATTTTTGACCCCCAAATCTAAAATTTTGGTTTAAATGAACTAAATATACTTAGAAAAAGTGTTTGAGGCAATCGCGACCAATCCACCGGATTGCTTTCTCTTCCAACTCCTTGAGCGAGTCCCAATATCCTTCAAGCAACTCCCAGAATAGATGGAACTCCGTTTCAATATCCCGATGAATTTTTGACAACCAAATCTAAAATTTTGGTTTAAATGAACTAAATATACTTAGAAAAAGTGTTTGAGGCAATCGCGACCAATCCACCGGATTGCTTTCTCTACCAACTCCTTAAGCGAGTCCCAATATCCTTCAAGCAACCCCCAGAATA
>JAYMFD010002477.1:0-2500 GCA_035771175.1 Paratinospora sagittata
TCTTTTGTTTTGTAAAGACGAAGAAACATATTCTATTTTCAATATTCTCCTATTTACTACGGCGACGAAGAATCAAACTATCACTATATTTATTCCTTTTTCTACTTCTTCTTCCAAGCGCAGGATAACCCCAAGGGGTTGTGGGTTTTTTTCTACCAATTGGGGCCCTCCCTTCACCACCCCCATGGGGATGGTCTACAGGGTTCATAACTACTCCTCTTACTACAGGACGCTTACCGAGCCAACACTTAGATCCGGCTCTACCCAAACTTTTCTGGTTCACCCCAACATTACCCACTTGTCCTACTGTTGCTGAGCAGTTTTTGGATATCAAACGGACCTCCCCGGATGGTAATTTTAATGTGGCCGATTTACCCTCTTTTGCAATCAGTTTCGCTACAGCACCCGCTGCTCTAGCTAATTGTCCACCCTTTCCAAGTGTGATTTCTATGTTATGTATGGCCGTGCCTAAGGGCATATCGGTTGAAGTAGATTCTTATTTTTGATCAATCAAAACCCCTTCCCAAACTGTACAAGCTTCTTCCAAAGCATACGGCTTTCTGGATGTATATGATGATATCTAGACAGATGGATCTTATATGAATCGTATGATGAAGTACCACATGAGTGGATATATAGGAATCCAAATCTGCCGAATCACTCATGTTATGTTATGATCTTCTACATCCTAGGTCTCCCCGTTCCGTCATCTGGCTTATGTTTTGCATGCAGCATTCAGACCGAATGACTCTATGAAATTACGTCGATACTTCCACATATTACGGGTAACGTAGGAGACATCTCTATTTTTCCCCCGGGGGTAGAATTACCACTGCTTAGCTTTCAATTCGCCTCTGACCATCAAATGAAATGTGAATAACCCGTCCTCCTCTCTTTGAAACAAGGGGCGCTTCCGGCTCTGTCGGTGCTTCAAACAATTTTGTCTTCTCCATATTACCATATCTCTAGAGTCAATAATTTTATATGAGGAACTACTGAACTCAATCACTTGCTGCCGTTACTCTTCAGTTTTCTGTTGAGGTCTATTCCATAGAGGTACTCAAATTGGATCAGTGATCGATTTCTAGGTTTCGTCGTAAACCTAATTGGTTACTTCCAATTACGTAAATCAATAGTTCAAACCGCACTCAAAGGTAGGGCATTTCCCATTGAGATAGGAACTTCTGTACCAGAAACAATGGTATCTCCAATTATAGCCCCTCTGGGATGTAAAATATATCTCTTCTCACCATCCCCGTAGTGTATGAGACAAATGTATGCATTTCGATTAGGGTCGTATTCTATGGTTACGATTCTACCAGATATGTCTTTTTCATTCCGTCGAAAATCGATTTTACGGTATAGACGCTTATGACCTCCCCCTCTATGCCTTGCGGTAATGATTCCTCTGGCATTACGACCTTTACCACAACGACGCTGTCCATAGATCAAATTATTTCGTGGATTGGATTTCACTTGACTGTCGACGGCTCCATTGCGTGTGCTCGGGGTAGAAGTTTTGTATAAATGTATCGCCGTGTTATTAAGTATTTTGATTTAAGTTCTTTTCTTTCTAAGAGGTGGAATAGAATAACCCGGTTGAAGCGTAATGATCATACGTCTGTAATGCATTGTATGTCCCATAATGGGTCCCATTCTTCTACCCTTTCCCGGGAGTCGATGACTATTCATAGCTATTACCTTGACACCAAAGAAGAGTTCGACCCAATGCTTTATTTCTGTCCTAGTTGATCCTGATTCGACATTATAAGTATATTGATTGTTCACCAATAACCGAATACTCTTGTCTGTAAATACTGCATATTTGATTCGATCCATTTTATTCCCTATGAGTTCCAGTATCGATAAGAGTTCTACTTCTTACTGTTCATATGTTATTGCATAAAATAAATATAACATACCAATTCGTTATGTATGGATGATGAGATTCCATTGATACAGAGCCAATTCCAATAGACGTATTGAACGTTCCCGTTGGCGTGCATCCAGCAGGAATTGAACCTACGAATTTGCCAATTATGAGTTGGGCGCTTTAACCATTCAGCCATGGATGCGTAACAGGGATCGTCGTACATCGTGAATAACCAAATTCCAATTGAAATGAAATCTTTAGGAGGAATCAATGAAGCAGGAATCAGTGAAGCGCCATCCATTCAAATTCTGGATCTTCGAATTGAGAGAGATATTGAGAGAGATCAAGAATTCTCA
Organism: Paratinospora sagittata; assembly: GCA_035771175.1. Lineage (NCBI taxonomy): Eukaryota > Viridiplantae > Streptophyta > Magnoliopsida > Ranunculales > Menispermaceae > Paratinospora > Paratinospora sagittata. Next base: position 2,230 of record JAYMFD010002477.1, read on the forward strand.
CTATTTCTTAGATTCGTGGACCCAATTCGATTCAGTGGGATCTTTCACTCACATTTTTTTCCACCAAGAACGTTTTATGAAACTCTTTGACCCCCGAATTTGGAGTATCCTACTTTCACGCGATTCACAGGGTTCAACAAGCAATCGATATTTCACGATCAAAGGTGTAGTACTGCTTATAGTAAAAGGTGTAGTACTGCTTGTAGTAGCGGTCCTTATATATCGTATTAACAATCGAAATATGGTCGAAAGAAAAAATCTCTATTTGATG
>JAYMFD010003941.1:0-25000 GCA_035771175.1 Paratinospora sagittata
TATGCTTATGGGACTCTATGTATTAACGATCGGGAATCGTCAAGGTATTTGTGCAAATAGGTATAATCCATGTAATTACAGAAACTATCAAAATGAAAAAAGTGACGCTAATAAGTATACAAAAGAACCCTATTTTTCTAGTTCTTATGATGCACTTGGAGCTTATCGGCAGAAACGAATCCATTTAGATAGTCCTTTGTGGCTCCGGTGGCGACTAGATCAACGCGTTATTGCATCAAGAGAAGTTCCCCTCGAAGTTCAATATGAATCTTTAGGTACCTATCATGAGGTTTATGGGCGCTATCTAATAGTAAGAAATGTCAAAAAAGAAATTCTTTGTATATACATTCGAACCACAGTTGGTAATATTTCTTTTTATCGAGAAATAGAAGAAGCCATACAAGGGTTTTGCCGAGCTTGCTCATGCGGTACCTAAGCTAAGTAATTATATGATACCCGTCGGAATTCGTGTCTTTCCGTCTCAACTAGTATCATAATTCCTGAATTTGTACGCGAATCAAGATCGAGGAAAGGAAGTCTTTGAATCACTGACTCAAACCTATTGTCGAATCCTACTCATCGGCATCGGGGGTACTTATGGCAGAACGGGTCGATCTGGTCTTTCACAATAAAGCGATAGATGGAACTGCCATGAAACGACTTATTAGCCGATTAATAGATCACTTTGGAATGGCATATACATCACACATCCTGGATCAAGTAAAGACTCTGGGTTTCCAGCAAGCCACTGCTACATCCATTTCATTAGGAATTGATGATCTTTTAACAATACCTTCTAAGGCATGGCTAGTCCAAGATGCTGAACAACAAAGTTTGATTTTGGAAAAACACCATCATTATGGGAATGTACATGCGGTAGAAAAATTACGTCAATCCATTGAGATATGGTATGCTACAAGTGAATATTTGCGACAAGAAATGAATCCAAATTTTAGGATGACTGACCCTTCTAATCCAGTCCATATAATGTCTTTTTCGGGGGCTAGAGGAAATGCATCTCAGGTACACCAATTGGTAGGTATGAGAGGATTAATGTCGGATCCTCAAGGACAAATGATTGATTTACCTATTCAAAGCAATTTACGCGAAGGACTCTCTTTAACAGAATATATCATTTCCTGTTACGGAGCCCGCAAAGGGGTTGTGGATACTGCTGTACGAACATCAGATGCCGGGTACCTCACGCGCAGACTTGTTGAAGTAGTTCAACACATTGTTGTACGTAGAACAGATTGTGGCACTATCCGAGGTATTTCTGTGAGTCCTCGAAATGGGATGATGACAGAAAGAATCTTTATCCAAACATTAATTGGTCGTGTATTAGCAGACGATATATATATGGATGCACGATGCATTGCGATTCGAAATCAAGATATTGGGATTGGACTTGTTAATCGATTCATAACCTTTCGAACACAACCAATATCTATTCGAACTCCCTTCACTTGCAGGAGTACGTCTTGGATCTGTCGATTATGTTATGGTCGAAGTCCCACTCATGGCGACCTGGTCGAATTGGGAGAAGCAGTAGGTATTATTGCAGGTCAATCTATTGGGGAACCGGGGACTCAACTAACATTAAGAACTTTTCATACTGGTGGAGTATTCACAGGTGGTACTGCAGAACATGTAAGAGCTCCTTCTAATGGAAAAATTAAATTCAATGAAGGTTTGGTTCATCCCACACGTACACGTCATGGACATCCTGCTTTTCTATGTTATATAGACCTATACGTAACTATCGAGAGCCAAGATATTCTACATAATGTGAATATTCCACCAAAAAGTTTTCTTTTAGTTCAAAATGATCAATATGTAGAATCAGAACAAGTGATTGCTGAGATTCGTGCGGGAGCATCCACCGTGAATTTGAAGGAGAGGGTCCGAAAACATATTTATTCTGACTCAGAGGGAGAAATGCACTGGAGTACCGATGTGTACCATGCACCCAAATATACATATGGTAATGTTCATCTCTTACCAAAAACAAGTCATTTATGGATATTATCAGGAAGTCCCTACACATCCAGTATAGTCCCCTTTTTGCTCCACAAGGATCAAGATCAAATGAATATTCATTCTCTTTATGCTGAACGAAGCTATATTTCTAACCTGTCAGTGACTAATGATCAAATGAGACACAAATGCTTTAGTTCGGATCCTTCTGGTAAAAAGGGAGGGAGAATTCTTGATTATTCAGAACCTCATCAAATTATATGCAACTGTCATTGTAATTTCATATATCCTGCTATTTTCCACGCGAATTCTGATTTATTGGCAAAGAGGCGAAGAAATAGATTTATCATTCCATTCCGATCTAATCAAGAACAAGAGAAAGAACTAATATCCCGTTCAGGTATTTCGATGGAAATACCGATAGATGGTATTTTCCGTAGAAATAGTATTCTTGCTTATTTCGACGATCCCCGATACAGAAGAAACAGTTCGGGAATCACTAAATATGGGGCTATAGGGGTGCATTCTATTGTCAATGTCAAAAAACAGTATTTGATTGAGTATCGAGAACAAAAGAATTTAGGCCAAAATACCAAATGAAAATAGATAGATTTTTTTTTATTCCCGAGGAAATGCATATCTTACCCGGATCGTCTTCCATAATGGTACGGAACAATAGTATCATTGGAGTGGATACGCGAATCACTTTCAATACAAGAAGCCGAGTAGGCGGATTGGTTCGAGTAGAGAAAAAAAAAAAAAAGGATTGAACTGAAAATATTTTCTGGAGATATCCATTTTCCTGGAGAGACAGATAAGATATCCTGGCACAGCGGCATCTTGATACCACCAGGAACGGGAAAAAAAAATTCGAAGGAATCCAAAAAATTAAGAAATTGGATCTATGTCCAACGGATCACACCCAGCAAGAAAAAGTATTTTGTTTTGGTTCGACCCGCAGTCACATATGAAATGGCGGACGGGATGAATTTAGCAATGCTTTTCCCCAAGGATCCGTTGCAGGAAAGGGATAATGTGCAACTTCGAGTTGTCAATTATATCCTTTATGGAAATGGCAAACCAATTCGAGGAATTTCTCACAAAAATATTCAATTGGTTCGAACTTGTTTAGTATTGAATTGGGACCAAGACAAAAACGGTTCTTCTTCTTCTATAGAAGGGGTTCATGCTTCCTTTGTTGAAATAAGGGTAAAAGGTCTGATTCGAGATTTTATAAGAATGGACTTAGTGAAGTCCCCTATTTCGTATACCGGAAAAAGAAATAATCCGGTAGGGTCGGGATTGATTCCCGTTAATCGATCAGATCGCACTACTCTCAATCCTTTTTTTTCCAAGGCAAGGATTCAACAATCACTTACCCAACATCAAGTAACTATTCGTATGTTGTGGAATAGAAATAAGGAATGCCAATCTTTGATAATTTTGTCATCATCTAATTGTTCTCGAATAGGTCCATTCAACGGTTTGAAATCTAACAATGTAACCAAAAAATCAATTCAAATTAAAAAGGATCCCCCACTTACAATTCGGAATTCGTTGGGTCCTTTAGGGATTGTCCCTAAAATTACGAATTTTTTTTCATTTTACCATTTAATAACTCATAATCAGGTTTTGGTAAATCCATATTTGCTACTTGACAATTTAAAACAGACTTTCCAAGTCCTTAAATATTATTTATTGGACGAAAACGGGAGAATTTATAATCCCGATCCATACAGTAACATGATTTTGAATCCATTCAATTTGAATTGGTATTTTCTCCATCACGATTATTGTGAAGAAACATCAACAATAGTGAGCCTTGGACAGTTTATTTGTGAAAATTTATGTATATCAAAAAATGGACCGCACCAAAAATCTGGTCAGGTTCTCCTTGTTCATGTTGACTTTTTAGTAATAAGATCAGCTAAGCCCTATTTGGCTACTCCAGGAGCCACTGTTCATGGCCATTATGGGGAAATTCTCTACGAAGGAGATACATTAGTCACATTTATATATGAAAAATCTAGATCTGGGGATATAACGCAAGGTCTTCCAAAAGTGGAACAAGTGTTAGAAGTGCGTTCGATTGATTCAATATCAATGAACTTAGAAAGGAGAGTTGAAGGTTGGAACGAACGTATAACAAGAATTCTTGGAATTCTTTGGGGATTCTTGATTGGCGCTGAGCTAATCATAGCGCAAAGTCGTATCTCTTTGGTTAATAAGATTCAAAAGATTTATCGATCCCAGGGAGTGCAAATCCATAATAGGCATATAGAGATTATTGTACGTCAAATAACATCAAAAGTGTTGGTTTCAGAAGATGGAATGTCTAATGCTTTTTTACCTGGAGAACTAATTGGATTGTTGCGAGCGGAACGAACGGGGCGTGCTTTGGAAGAAGCAATCTGTTACCGAGCCGTCTTATTGGGAATAACAAGGGCGTCTTTGAATACTCAAAGTTTTATATCCGAAGCGAGTTTTCAAGAAACTGCTCGAGTTTTAGCAAAAGCCGCTCTACGAGGTCGTATCGATTGGTTGAAAGGCTTGAAAGAGAACGTTGTTCTAGGGGGGATGATACCCGTTGGTACCGGATTCAAAAGATTAGTGCACTGTTCAAATCAACATAGCAACATTCCTTTGGAAATCAAAAAGAAGAATCTATTCGAGGGGAACATAAGAGATATTTTGTTCTACCAAAGAGAATTATTTGATTCTTGCAGCCCAAAGAATTTCCATGATACATCAGAACAATCATTTACAGGATTGACTGAGTGCTAAGAGCGGATTCATCCTTTTAACTTAACTTTAACTATCAGGTCCGGCTATTTTTTGGGGTAAGGTAATAAAAAAAATAACGAATAGAAAGGAATTAATGGCTTGGACCGTGTATCAACGGCCAATCTCTGGTAGAAGGTTCCATCGGAACAATTATTTATTTCATCAAGGTACCTCGTCTCTTTTATTATTATTATAAATAAAAAAGAGAGAAGATGTGTGGGGAGAAATGACAAGAAGATATTGGAACATCAATTTGGAAGAGATGATGGAAGCAGGAGTTCATTTTGGTCATGGTACTAGGAAATGGAACCCTAGAATGGCGCCTTACATCTCTTCAAAGCGTAAAGGTATTCATATTACAAATCTTACTAGAACTGCTCGTTTTTTATCAGAAGCTTGTGATTTAGTTTTTGATGCAGCAAGTAGGGGAAAACAATTCTTAATAGTTGGGACCAAAAATAAAGCAGCTGATTCAGTAGCATCGACTGCAATAAGGGCTCGATGTCATTATGTTAATAAAAAATGGCTCGGTGGTATGTCAACGAATTGGTCCACTACAGAAACGAGACTTCATAAGTTCCGGGACTTGAGAGCGGAACAAAGGGCGGGAAGACTCAACCGTCTTCCAAAAAGAGATGCAGCAATATTGAAGAGACAATTATCTCACTTGCAAACATATCTGGGCGGTATCAAATATATGACGGGTTTACCTGATATTGTAATCATCGTCGATCAGCAAGAAGAATATAAGGCTCTTCGAGAATGTGTCATTTTAGGAATTCCAACGCTTTGTTTAATCGATACAAATTGTGACCCGGATCTCGCGGATATTTCGATTCCAGCCAATGATGACGCTATAGCTTCAATCCGATTAATTCTTAATAAATTAGTCTCCGCAATTTGTGAGGGTCGTTCTAGCTATATAAGAAATCCTTAATTAAGATTAATAATAATAAGATAAGTCAATTACTTCGGTAACTCCATAGATTTATTGAATCGGTTACTATTCCTGAATATCAAACAAAGACATAAAAATCACTGGGGATATTATGTAATTCTTTGGTATCCGTGGTATCCGAAATACAAAATTCAAGTGGGCAAATTGAGAAAGAGCTGATTGAATCAAAATAATTCCTTATTAAAGTTAAGTTCTATTTCTGTCAGAGGGCAATATGAATGTTCTACCATGTTCCATCCACACACTAAAGGGGTTATACGAGATATCTGGTGTAGAAGTAGGCCAACATTTCTATTGGCAAATAGGGGGTTTCCAAGTTCATGCTCAAGTACTTATCACTTCTTGGGTTGTAATTGCTATCTTATTAGGTTCAGTCACTATAGCAGTTCGGAATCCACAAACCATTCCGACCGACGGTCAGAATTTCTTCGAATATGTCCTTGAATTCATTCGAGACTTGAGCAAAACCCAGATTGGAGAAGAATATGGTCCTTGGGTTCCCTTTATTGGAACTATGTTCTTATTTATTTTTGTTTCGAACTGGTCAGGGGCTCTTTTACCTCGGAAAATCATACAGTTACCTCATGGGGAGTTAGCCGCGCCTACGAATGATATCAATACTACTGTTGCTTTAGCTTTACCTACGTCAGTGGCCTATTTCTATGCGGGTCTTACAAAAAAAGGATTGGGTTATTTCGGTAAATACATTCAACCAACTCCAATACTTTTACCAATTAACATCCTAGAAGATTTCACAAAACCCTTATCACTTAGTTTTCGACTTTTTGGGAATATATTGGCTGATGAATTAGTAGTTGTTGTTCTTGTTTCTTTAGTACCTTCAGTGGTTCCTATACCCGTCATGTTCCTTGGATTATTTACAAGTGGTATTCAAGCTCTTATTTTTGCAACTTTAGCCGCGGCTTATATAGGCGAATCCATGGAGGGTCATCATTGACTAGCTTTCAAAATCGTTTTTTATTTAATCGCATGTCGTGTCCGGAACCAGCGCATGTCGGAACCAGCCTAATTATGAATCATAATATTGTCATTGACTGAACAAATAGAAATAGAATATTCATTGGAGGGGGTATGTGATAAGTGGGCAAAACGGGAATCTTAGGAAAAATATCTTTTCGATTTTTTTCCAGTTCCCTAATATCGAAATCTTTTTTGCTACTACTCTAGCTCTAGATCGTATATACCCTATTTGTATGTATATATTACGTATGTTCCAAAATAGCTTATCTTGAGCCGCCCATCCATTGGGTGGGATAAACTAAAAAAACGCTATTCTCTATTTACATTTCATTTGAGTTCATTCAATTTAACGATTGACTTGACTAAAATTCGAATGAATTGCATGAACTTAGATCAACCAAATCTTGATATTGTATTGATATGTAATGATTCAGTCTAATGAATCCGTCTGTTTGTATTGATGCAGAATAATGATAAAGAACAGGAAAAGAAGAATTTACAAACGAGATAAAAAAAAATAGTGAACTGGGTATATGTAATGGCTATAACCCAACTCTTGTGTATGTTTCAAAGAATGATTCTATAATCCAGTTGTATATCATATAAGATGTGAATGGTTGGTTTACGTTAGGGAAGAAACACATGTATATGTGATATTAGATATTTACTAGTTCTATATGAACTATCCATATATTTTCTTTCCTACCCCACTGTGAATTTAGATGGGGGGGTTCAATGGATGTCTTTCCATTTCATCTGGTACGAATGACGAAACAGATGAAATCAAGCATATAGAAGAGAAAGGGCGAAGAATTGAAAGAATGGTTCGGAACAAAGAAATGGAAGAACTAGAGCCTAACGGATTGATAAAGACTCCATGGATAGGAACTAAAAACGAGATATCGAAGTAGTTCTGATGATTCAATAATCGCATTACTTCAATTCACAGTTCGTAGTTACTTCGACTGCATGGATCTTAGTAATGCAATAGAATAATAAGTCATAATTCATTGGTTAATTGTATCATTAACCATTTTCTTTATTTTTGTGCGAGGAGCTTACCATGAATCCACTGATTTCTGCTGCTTCCGTTATTGCTGCTGGATTGGCTGTAGGACTTGCTTCTATTGGACCTGGGGTTGGTCAAGGTACTGCTGCGGGCCAAGCCGTAGAAGGTATCGCAAGACAACCAGAGGCAGAGGGAAAAATACGAGGTACTTTATTGCTTAGTCTGGCTTTTATGGAAGCTTTAACAATTTACGGACTGGTCGTGGCATTAGCGCTTTTATTTGCGAATCCCTTTGTTTAATCCTAGAAATTTGAAAGTTTTTTCTTAGTCTTGTATTGCCTTGGATTTGCCGCTTGCTTTTTCGAATTATATCAGGATTTCACTCCTACAATCACTTTCATTTATTTGTTGAGACAATACCCTGCGGTGAAGGACTAATTTGAAGATGAGGAAGAATTAGTGGATCCACTCTCTTTCTTCCTTCCCGTTCTTAGTCCAATAAACCTCTTCTCCGTCTTTAGGAAGTGTTGCAACAAACAAGGTATTTTGCAATTGACATGAGATCTGGGATCTAATTCTAAATAAGTATTTTTCTTATTGTTATTGGTAACTTCAATTGAAATAAGAAAATTGAAAGAAAATAATAATTGAAAAATTCAATAACAAAAAAATGAAAAAAAAAAATAATTCAATTCAATATAATATGAAGTTAACGGAATTTTCATAAATATAAATATTAATAAAAAATTCAAAAAATAAAAAGAACTCTGTTCAATTTAGTTAGTCCTACCTATAAGAGGAGATCATATGAAAAATGTAACCGATTCTTTCGTTTCCTTGGGTCACTGGCCATCCGCCGGGAGTTTCGGTTTAAATACCGATATTTTAGCAACAAATCCAATAAATCTAAGTGTAGTGCTTGGTGTATTGATCTTTTTTGGAAAGGGAGTGTGTGCGAGTTGTTTATTTCAAGAATAGGCTGGATCCAACCAGTTGCGCTTTTTTTCTTTCCTTTATAACTTTCCTTTATAACTAGGAAGGAATAGTGTACGATCTCGCGAATTACTTCTGAATAAATTTATAAATCATATGTACGAACCATAGCATTTCGTGACTTATTGGTAAATCCACTTTGATTCTCTATCCACCAATAATGTGGGGCTCTTAACATGGTTAAAGCTAAATTTTTTGAAGTCGAGGTGCAACACTGGTACTCTTTCTACCACTATGTATGGACATGGTCTCAAAAAGACTAACTAGTTGTAATTTATCTGTTATAGAACACTCATATCGATAAAATAATTTGAACCATTTACTGGAAGGGGGGCACCCTGCCTTTTTTATCCAATGCTGAATCGACGACCTATGTATAAAATAAGAAGAGTTTTTTGGATTTGAAGATAAAAAATCGAAAAAAAAAGAAACAACTTTGCTGATAATTACAGATTCTTTATCTGGTCGGAAGAGTCCTCCAAATATTCTGGTTTTGGATTAACGATCCGTTTCTATGTTTTGGAAGACGAACAGAGAAGAGAGGATAAGCTCATTACATTAAAAAAAGATAGGGGAATGCCCCATAAGTGACTGGGCGTGAGAGCCAAATGAATTGAAAGATTCATGTTTGGTTCGGGAAGAGATCATAGAATTTTGTAAAGGAATGGGAAGATAATCTACTTTCATTAAGTGATTTATTAGATAATCGAAAACAGAGAATCTTGAGTACTATTCGAAATTCAGAAGAACTGCGTGGGGGGGCCATTGAACAGCTGGAAAAAGCCCGGGGCCGATTGCGGAAAGTGGAACTGGAAGCCGATGAATATCGAGTGAATGGATACTCCGAGATAGAACGAGATAAATTGAATTTGATTAATTCAACTTATAATAATTTGGAACAATTAGAAAATTACAAAAATGAAACCATTCAGTTTGAACAACAAAGAGCTATTAATGAAGTCCGACAACGAGTTTTCCAACAAGCCTTACAAGGAGCTCTAGAAACTCTGAATAGTTGTTTGAATAGCGAGTTACATTTACGCACCATCAGTACTAATATTGGGATGTTGGGGGCGATGAAAGAAATAATTGATTAGTCTTTCTACCTTAGGTATTATTTATTTAATTTTCTAGTTGATTTTTTTCCTTTGCTGCTGAAAAAGAATAAAGAAAGACTCATGGTAACCCTTCAAGCCGACGAAATTAGTAATATTATCCGTAAACGTATTGAGCAATACAGTAGAGAAGTGAAGATTGTGAATACTGGCACCGTACTTCAAGTAGGCGACGGCATTGCTCGTATTCACGGTCTTGATGAAGTAATGGCGGGTGAATTAGTAGAATTTGAAGAGGGTACAATAGGCATTGCTCTGAATTTAGAATCAAAAAATGTTGGTGTTGTATTAATGGGTGATGGTTTGATGATCCAAGAGGGAAGTTCTGTAAAAGCAACAGGAAGAATTGCTCAGATACCAGTGAGCGAAGCCTATTTGGGTCGTGTTATAAATGCTTTGGCTAAACCCATTGATGGTCGAGGTGAAATTTCAGCTTTTGAATCTCGGTTAATTGAATCTCCCGCTCCAGGTATTATTTCGAGACGTTCCGTATATGAGCCCCTGCAAACGGGGCTTATTGCTATTGATTCGATGATCCCTATAGGACGAGGTCAGCGCGAATTAATTATTGGGGACAGACAGACCGGTAAAACAGCAGTAGCTACCGATACTATTCTCAATCAAAAAGGGCAAAATGTAATATGTGTTTATGTAGCTATTGGGCAAAAGGCATCTTCTGTAGCTCAAGTAGTGACTACTTTCCAGGAACAGGGGGCGATGGAATACACTATTGTGGTAGCCGAAACAGCGGACGCGCCCGCTACATTACAATACCTTGCTCCTTATACAGGAGCGTCTCTGGCTGAATATTTTATGTACCGTGAACGACATACTTCAATCATTTATGATGATCCCTCCAAACAGGCACAAGCTTATCGCCAAATGTCTCTTCTATTACGAAGACCACCCGGTCGTGAAGCTTATCCAGGAGATGTTTTTTATTTGCATTCACGCCTTTTGGAAAGAGCCGCTAAATCAAGTTCTCGTTTAGGTGAAGGAAGTATGACTGCTTTACCAATAGTTGAGACTCAATCGGGAGACGTTTCGGCTTATATTCCTACTAATGTAATTTCCATTACCGACGGACAAATATTTTTATCTGCCGATCTATTCAATGCTGGAATCCGACCTGCTATTAATGTGGGTATTTCCGTTTCCCGAGTAGGATCTGCAGCTCAAATTAAAGCCATGAAACAAGTAGCTGGCAAATCAAAATTGGAATTGGCTCAATTCGCAGAGTTAGAAGCCTTTGCACAATTCGCTTCTGATCTCGATAAAGCGACTCAGAATCAATTAGCAAGAGGTCAACGATTACGTGAGTTGCTCAAACAATCTCAATCCGAACCGCTCCCGGTGGAAGAGCAGATAGTGATGATTTATACTGGAACGAATGGATATCTTGATTCGTTAGAAATTGGACAGGTAAAGGAATTTACCAATCAATTACGTAACTACTTAAAAACAAATAAACCTCAGTTCCAAGAAATCATCTCTTCTACCAAGACGTTCACCGAAGAAGCAGAAGCCCTTGTGAAGGAAGCTATTCAGGAGCAGCTGGAGCGGTTTCTACTTCAGGAACAAACATAAATAAATTGATCATTCTTATCTTAGTACAAAGGAAATCGTTGATAAACGTCTCGAATTCAAATCATTCAAACAAACTATCTTTCTTGACCTAGAAATCTAAAAAATAGATGGAAAAAAATTGCGTCCAATAGGATTTGAACCTATACCAAAGGTTTAGAAGACCTCTGTCCTATCCATTAGACAATGGACGCTTTTCATTCCGACTTTGCTCTTTTCTTTCGCATTTTTTGCCTTTCCTATCTCGATCCCCTGTTCGGAAAAAAAAAGAATAAGATTGCATGTGAGAGGATTGAGGGAATAAAGAAAAGATGCGTATTTGCAGTTATTCGTGTGTGTATCATAATGAAATTCAATTAATAATTAATATGTGGATGTAGCGGGTAGCGGGAATCGAACCCGCATCGTTAGCTTGGAAGGCTAGGGGTTATAGTCGACGTCAATTCATCATTTTGAACGTCTCTAATTCAAAACCGAACATGAAACTTTGGTCTCATTCGGCTTCTTTATGGCAGATAGATGAATTCCCAGATCTAAGTCGTAAACGAATTAAATAAAAAAAAATGCAAATAAAAGAAATTCGACCCATAACATCTATGTCAGCTTTTCTTTTCGGTCTGAATGCATTCAAACAAAACAAAACGACGCGCTTTCTAGATGATCCTTTTAGAAAAGAAGAGGGTAATTATAACAAATTTTTCTAGTTACTTCGTTCTCTATTTCTACTTGCGTGAATCCGGAGGAAAAGAAGTGTGTTTCCACCGAGCTAAAACAATATGTCGATAGCTTTAGTAAACCAAAATCATCGTTTAATAGCTATTTCGCTCCAATCTCCCCTCTAAAGATAAAGAAGAGATTGAAGATCTAGTTACGATTAGAAATACACTTTTTTATCTTCATCCATGGATCTGTTACTCATACGCATCCAATTGAGAGTCGTGATACAACTCAAAAAAAAATTATGCTTCGTGCTTCCATAATCCAATTGGTAAATTTCTAATTGACCCTTGGATACAAATCACGAGAATGTATATTCTTCCTCAAATCGGTTATTGAGAGGTAAAGGATTTAATCCTTTTAAGAAATAAAGTTTTTAATCGGAATATGAATCAAACCGAAAGACCCCTTAACTATTTAAGTTGTGAATAGAACGAATCGCACTTTTACCACTAAACTATACCCGCTACAATGTGATTGTTGTATATGATACATGAATGGACCATTTTTCGAACAAGGGCATCAGACGTAATCAAGATAGAATCAGAACAAAATACTGAAATTGGAGTGTTGACATATTTCGTCGGGTGAATTTGATGAGCTAGGAAAATCCAGGACCATTGAAATAACGAGTTCTTTTTTCTTTTGCTGGGGAAGTCTTTTTAAGGAAGGGCACTTCTATCATAGAACCTTTCTTTTGTTCCAATTGTTGTTGCTTCACTAACAAATAAGTATTCTTGTTTTCAAATCTGATAATTAAAATCGTTTTATCTATGATTCATCGGAGCAAAACAAGAAATCGCTTAGCTGGGTTAATATAACCTAGCCAGGACGGGAAAAGACCGTTCATTTCGGACAAAATCAAAGAGGTATTCGTTACTTTTGTTTATTTTACTCTTTTTTTTATTGGATTGGAGATATCACATTATCGAAATTGAATTTGAATGAAATTGCTGCTAAATGCTAAAATAATAGAGAAATTTGTATCTTTTGTATCTTTGTATCTATACTATAACTATAGAATCAAGAAAGAAAACAAAAAGACTTTTGTTTTAATTCATGCGTAACATAAACATAGTAATTGTATTTTTTAATTGTTAATTGGGAGAGATGGCTGAGTGGACTAAAGCGGCGGATTGCTAATCCGTTGTATGAGTTATTCGTACCGAGGGTTCGAATCCCTCTCTTTCCGTTCCCTTTAATGATTTGACTTGAGATTTTTCTTTAATTCTAAAGAAAAATCTCAAGCCCCTTTTTATCATAGTTTAATCTCTGGAATAGAAAAAATCATAAGATAAGAAATCAAGCAAAGAAAATGAGAACCCCTTTCTTTTTATTTTATTCCCCACGCCCAGGATTACGTCCTGGATCATTAGATAGGAATCCGAAGATGAAGAGAGAAACAAAGAATATCACTACTGTGTAAACGAAAAGTTTGAGAGTAAGCATTACACAATCTCCAAGATCATTTTTTGGAAAAAAAAAGGGAATAGATTATCCATTTTTATACCACACATCACATCATATTTTGCTTTGACACCAAGAGATGAAGTGGTTTCTAGAAAAGAAAGGCATTTTCAGAAATTCATTTGTAAGAAGATTCTTTCAGTATCAAGCAGTATCAAAAATTTATATCCACAATTAGTTATTGTGAGGGACCCTAATCGGATAGGGTCCTTGTTCATACTGGAAGTGGAAGATCAGAATGAAGAAATGCGGAGATCCAGATTCATTGCAACTATCCAAGAATTTCCATGTTTGAATCGAGGGTTCATAATGTAAGACTTATCTCATCTTATCAATTGTTAGAATCTTTTTTTTTATCGAATAAATCATGAATATTTGTAGGACAGTATTAAGGATCTCATCGAAAACTTACAGCAGCTTGCCAAACAAGGGCTAAGAGAAAAAAAAACACAGGTATGACTGGCATAATATCTACGATTGGATTGAAAATAGCATAAGCCTCAGGCAATTTAGCAAAGACAAAACCACTTGAGTGAAGGGCAGAATTAAGCCAGATACAGATCAAACTAAAGGTATTAAGCATAACAAACATTTCATTCTTGGAGATAATTGTATTTTGATTGAGTTATTGATATAAGGAAAAATGAAGAAAGTAAAGTAAACCAAAAAAGAAAATACCGCTTTTTCTTTGACTTACCCAATAGAAAATCCTTCAATTTTCAAATGAGAATTGAATTTCATACAATATCTTAATTGAATTATATGTAATGATCAATAAATTAAGATCAATAAATTAAGTTTCATTCTTTCACAACTACGCGGGTTAAACCCTAGCAACAATCTAACATATTCCAAGTGGGAATTGACGAACAATCAATACCGATATTAGTGTTTATTGGTGTAGGATAGAAATCTAAATAAATGGGGCGTGGCCAAGTGGTAAGGCACCGGGTTTTGGTCCCGTGACTCGGAGGTTCGAATCCTTCCGTCCCAGAGCAGTCTGATTCTATTAAAATAAAGGATTGTTCTATTTAACTTAACAATACCAATCTTCTGTTTAAGAGTGTAATGTTGAATACAGAATAAAGTGTGATCCTTTTTCTGATTTCTTATAATTCAGGAAAGAATTACAGCCTTCCCGCTCTTTCTCACAAACCGAATTGAATCCAAATGAGATGCGGATGTAACTCAATCCATTTGAGATTCAAGTAAAATGGGAACATGAATCAATGTATAATTCAAAAAATAGGATGTGCTGTTCAGCGTATGCATGTCTTGCTCATTTTCATATTGAAGTTAGTTACTTAGGCAAACTTTACCTCCTATATCCATTTTATATCCATTTGGATTCTCAATGCTTTTGAATTAGAATGTGAAAGAAAAGCCTCTATATTCCCTATTTCGTGTTATATCTACAGTTCCTATATTTGAATAGGGTACTAATTCTCCGTTCTGTTGATCCTGAATTCTAAACAGGGGAGGCTCTTAGTACTAATTGAATTCCATTACTCGGATTAAGGTTCCTAAGACTCCGTTGGGTTAAAATCAAACTAGGAATAAAACAAGCAATAAATCTGTGCCTGTTTAGCTTTCCAACTAGACAAGTTGGAAACGTAATCTAATTCAAAATCTTCAAAATCTAATTAAAGAGATTTTTTTAGTTTAGTTGTTTTTAGTTTAGTACTTCGAGAAAGAATTGGATCTTTTATGATTGATCGTCTTGCAAAATTAGTTGAAGATGTAAAGAACTTGGTTACTTGTGTTTTTTAGAAGTTGTTTCATTGATACAAGAAAATATGGGGTTAATGACTTGATGAGACTTCTACATCTAAATCGATAAATAGAAATACCGACCTCCATCCATCCATATAGAAAAATGAGAGTATCGAATACTATGCTATGTACTGATTGAACCAATGACTATTCATGATTTCATATTGAATCAAGTCCATACTTGACTGGTTCCAAACTAGAGGAATGTTATGGTAAAACTTCGTTTAAAACGATGTGGTAGGAAGCAACGTGCGACTTGAAGGACATGATCGGCTGTGGATTTTTACATCCACCATTCTTTTATGAAGGTGCTCTTGGCTCGACATAGTTTGTTCTGTTCTATTCGAACCCCTATTTCGTTGGGTTTATTGGGTTTAAGTAAATAGTACATGATGGAGCTCGAGTGAAAAGGATTGGATTGATTCATTTCTCAGAGGCAAGGATCTAGGGTTAGTGTCAATCAATAAGTTGGAACAACTTCGTAAGTATATCGCTAATCTATATCGAAATAGAAATCGAAAGTATCCAATTCGCACAAAAGTGTCAAATCCAAAACAAAAGGAAATCGTGTTTCGAATTGGTAACCTATTTCGATCAAAAGTGGATTACACGGGAATCAATTATTCGTAAAATTCTTTCATACAAAGAAATCGCAAAAGGTATGTTGCGGCCATTTTGAAACGATTAAGGATCACCGAAGTAATGTCTAAACCCAATGATCCAAAACAAAGATGAAGGATCCCGAAACAAGAAAACGCCATTTTCAATTGTCTCAACAATTGGATCAGAGTATCAGAGTAAGGAATAAAAAAAATGTATTCGAAACGAGACAAAGAGGGGGGTTCGAGATAGCTCAATAAATGAAATGCCTAGTCCTAAGGATTTTCCTTTGAACTCTGTGAAAATTATCCAACTTGAGTTAGAAGTACGAATGCTTTTTCTTTTTTTTCTGTGAACGGTGAGGAAGAAGAAAAAACGAATCAAACAAATCATAATCTAATTGATTAGATGATGTTATGGATCTATTGGCTACTATATACATAATTCGAATCATTCTTTCTCGAGCCGTATGAGGAGAAAACCTCCTATACGTTTCTAGGGGGGGCAGTGTTCATCTACATCTATCCCAATGGGCCATCTACCGAATCGTTGCAATTGATGTTCGATCCCGAAGAGAAGGAAGAGATCTTCGGAAAGTGGGTTTTTACGATCCGATAAAGAATCAAACTTATTCAAATGTTCCCAATATTCTATATTTCCTTGAAAAAGGTGCCCAACCTACAGGAACTGTTCATGATATTTCAAAGAAGGCAGGTGTTTTTCAGGAACTTCGCATTAATCAAACGAAATTCAAGTCAATTAATGACTAAATAAATATGAATAAAGGGGGGTGCCCTTTATGCTAGCTTTGTGTAATTTTCTCTTTACTCCGTTTTCTCCATTTTTTTGCTCTATTTAGACTTATTTACTTTCTATTAGTTATTTACTATTTTTAATTCTATTAGTTTTAGTTTGGTCCCATATGATTTCATATTCAAATTGAATATTTCCTATAATATTCTAATATTCTATCCTATAATATTCTAATAATTCTAATATTCTAATAGAACTATAATTCTAATATTCTAATAGAACTATAATTCTAATATTCTAATAGAACTAATAGAATATGAACTAAAACTAATAGAATATGAACTAAAACTAATAGAATTATAGAATATAATATTATTTATTAGAATATTCTTTATAATATATAATATCATTAATATTAATATAATATCATTAATAGAATATATATAATATATATTATAATATATATAGAATATCATTAATATAATATATATAATATATATAGAATATCATTAATATAATATATAATATAATATAGGATTTCATATTTCATATTATATGATATGATTCCTACGATTTCCTATTTCGTTATTTTTTTATTATTTCATATTCTTATATATTTCGAATTTAGAATATATTTCATAATTGAATTGATTTTTTAAATAGAAAATAGAAGTAAAAAAAAAATAGAATATATATTCTTATTCTAAATATTCTATTACAATATTACAAATAGAATATATATCTTCTAATATATATCTTCTATAGTGATATGAGATATAGTGATATGAGATGCATAAAAAAATGAATAGAGGAGCTAACAGGATCTATAAAATTCTGGGATTACTCCCAATCACGTGGTTTTTTTGAGACCCCGCAAAAAATAGGTTGAGCTTGCTTATTCTATCTTTATAGATATTGACTAAACCCGAGATTTTCTTCTTCTTTATTTAGAATTTATATTATTCAATATTCTTAAAATATTGAATTTCTTTTCTCTACTCACATTTAGATTTATTATTATTATTATTTATATTATTTATTATAAATGTGCATTCTCGCTGTAATGCCAATTCAACATTATTTATATTATTTATTATAAATGTGCATTCTCGCTGTAATGCCAATTCAACACAAGCCCTTTTTTTATTGAAATTTATTTCATTTCTTTTGTTTTCTCAATGTTCATATTGACAATAGTGTATTGACCAAATAGAATTCGATCGTGGATAAATAGGTCTATTTATCTCCGCCTCAAAAAAAAAGAAAATCAGTTTGAGTTTTTACTTTATACAAATGCTATACAAATGAATGATAGGTTCGTTGAATTTGATGTGACACAAGAAGTCTCTTCTGATTAAAAAAAAAGAAATTAATAAAATAAAAAAAAGAGGATCAATTTTCTATACTTATCATTTCTCTGGGAATCTCGTTTATTTTCACCTGATATGTTTGTTCATTTTTATGTTCTATGTTCAGAATCCACTATCAAATGCATTTTTTTTTTAGATTTGTTGTGTTGCTAGTTCAATGTTTTGATGGGTCGTGGAATCCAATCTCTTTTTTTATGTCGATTCTGATCGTATCCACACGCCATAATTACAATTACATTATTCGGGTTGCTAACTCAACGGTAGAGTACTCGGCTTTTAAGTGCGGCTAGAATCTTTTACACATTTGGATGAAGCAATGGATTCGTCCATACCATTGGTAAAGTTTGTAAGACCACGACTGATCCTCAAAGGGAATGAATGGAAAAAACAGCATGTCGTATTATATTAATGAAGAACTCTAAGAGTGCGTGATCCTTACCGGATCCGTACAAAATCTCGCTGAAAGCAGGCAAAAATCAATTCATGTTTGGGTCGAGTGAATAAATGGATAGAGCCCTACGGCTCCAATTATATAGGGAAACAAAAAGCAACGACTTTCTGTTCTTAATTCGAATGATTACCCGATCTAATTAAACGTTAAAAATATATTAGTGCCTGATGCGGGAAAAGGGTCTCCCATAAAAAATAAGTGGATTCTCTATTTTTTTACTGAATCCTAACTATATCCCAATTCTAGAGTGGAGATGAATGTGTAGAAGAAAGAGTATATTGATAAACAGAATGGATTCTAAAATCAAAAGAGCGATCGAGTTGAAAAAATAAAGGACTTCTAGCCATCTCCGTAGTGTATTCTATAATGAATACAGACCCATTGGATGGAAAAGAAAGAATCCGTTGATTAACCTATCTGTTTCGAGGTATCCATTTTATTCTTACTATATACCTTGTTTTGACTCGATCGCACTATGTATCATTTGATAACCCAAGAAATCCCCTGCCTTTGGTTCAACTGGAATTTCACAAATGGAAGAATTACAAGTATATTTCGAAATAGATAGATCTCGACAAAAAGAAAAAGACTTCCTATACCCACTTCTTTTTCAGGAGTATATTTATGCCCTTGCTCATGATTCTAGTTTAACTAGAGCGATTCTGTACGAACCTGTGGAAAATTTCGGTTATGACAAGAAATCTAGTTCACTAATTGTAAAACGTTTAATTACTCGAATGTATCAACAGAATCATTTGATTCTTTCTTTTAATGATTCTAAAAAAAATAAATTTTGGGGGTACAAGAATCGTTTTGATTCTCAAATCATATCAGAGGTATTTGCCGTCATTGTGGAAATTCCATTCTCGCTGCGATTAGTATCCTCCCTAGAAGGGAAAGAAATAGCCCAATCACATAATTTAAGATCTATTCATTCACTATTTCCATTTTTAGAGGATCAATTTTCACATTTAAATCATGTATTAGATATACTAATACCCTACCCCATCCATCTTGAACTCTTGGTTCAAACCCTTCGCTGTTGGATACAAGATGCCCCTTCTTTGCATTTATTGCGATTTTTTTTCTACGAGTATCATAATTGGAATAGGCTTATTACTCAAACAAAGAAATCCATTTCCATTTTTTCAAAAAAGAGAATCAAAGATTATTCTTGTTCCTATATAATTCTCATGTATATGAATGCGAATCCATATTTGTTTTTCTCCGTAAACAATCTTTTTATTTACGATTAACATCTTCTAGAGCCTTTCTGGAGCGAACCCATTTCTATGGAAAAATGGAACATCTTGTAGTAGTTTTTCAAAACGATTTCAGTTTATCCTATGGTTGTTCAGGGAGCCTTTCATGCATTATGTCAGATATCGAGGAAAATCCATTCTGGGTTCAAAGGGGACCCTCCTTCTGATGAAAAAATGGAACTATTACCTTGTAAATCTCTGGCAATGTAATTTTGACTTGTGGTCTCAACTGGATAGGGTTTATATAACCCAATTAGCCAATCATTACTCCTATTTTTTGGACTATCTTTCAAGTGTACGACTAAATACTTCGGTAGTAAGGAGTCAAATGTTAGATAATTCATTTATTATGATATTGCGATTAAGAAGTTCGATAGTATAGTTCCAATTATTTCTTTGATTGGATCATTGGCTAAAGCGAAATTTTGTAACGTATCAGGGCATCCCATTAGTAAGCCGGCTCGGGCCGATTCATCTGATTCTGATATTATCGATAGATTTGGGCGAATATACACAAATCTTTCTCATTATTACAGCGGATCCGCAAAAAAAAAATAGTTTGTATCGAATAAAGTATATACTTCGACTTTCCTGTGCTAGAACTTTGGCTCGTAAACACAAAAGTACTGTACGTTCTTTTTTGAAAAAATTAGGTTCGAAAATTATTGGAAGAATTCTTTATGGAGAAAGAACTTGTTCTTTCTTTTGATCTTCCCCAAGCCCTCTTCTTCTTTTCGTAGGTTATATGGAGAACGTATTTGGTATTTGGATATTATTCGTATCAATGATCTGGCCAATTATGAATGATTGGTTATAAGACCGTGTAAATGGGGCTAATCCCTAAATTCTGAAGAAAAAAAAGAATATCATTTTTCATTTATCTCAATTCTGAAATGCTTATGCAGTAGTGATTGAATCAACTGAGTATTCAACTTTTTTAGAGTCCCGTCTCGGGAAACGAGTCCCTTCTAGGGAACTGTAGGTATAGATTTATACATAGAGAAAGCCGTGTGCAGTGAAAAATGCAAGCCACGGTTTGGGGAGGGTTTTTTCCCTTAGTTCAATAAGGGAATTATCTACTCCATCCGATTAGTTCCGGGTTCGAGTCCCGGGCAACCCATTATCCTCATTATATGCATATATCCCATTATCCTATTATATACTTATTATATACTTATCTTAACTTATCTTATTATACTTATCTTATATATAATATTATACTTATCTTATATATAATATATAATATAATATATATAATATAATAATATATAATATAATAATATTGAATATTCAATGGAAATATCTAAATATCTATAAAAATAGAAAGATAGATTTATCTATCATATCCATATATGATTTTCGAATTTTCTAATATATCTGGATTCTTTGTATTAGAAAAAGCATATCATATTCTATTCTTTCAATTCTATTTTTTATTCTATTTTTTAACTTACATTTTCGTTTTATTCATTCACAACTCAGTCTGATGGATCTAGCTATATGGATCCCATAGTGAATCTAGTAATGTTTATATTGGTTTGACACGGGCATATAAGTCATGTTATACTGTTGAATAACAAGCCTTCAATTATCTATTTATATATTCTAGATAATTTGTATGCTTGGGAGTCCCTGATGATTGAATAACCAAGATTTTACTATGACTGCAATTTTAGAGAGACGCGGAAAGCGAAAGCCTATGGGGTCGCTTCTGTAACTGGATAACCAGCACTGAAAACCGTCTGTACATTGGATGGTTTGGTGTTGTGATGATCCCTACCTTATTGACCGCAACTTCTGTATTCATTATTGCCTTCATTGCTGCTCCTCCAGTGGATATTGATGGTATTCGTGAACCTGTTTCTGGGTCTCTACTTTATGGAAACAATATCATTTCTGGTGCTATTATTCCTACTTCTGCAGCTATAGGGTTGCACTTTTATCCGATCTGGGAAGCAGCATCTGTTGATGAATGGTTATACAATGGTGGTCCTTATGAACTAATTGTTCTACACTTTTTACTTGGTGTAGCTTGTTACATGGGTCGTGAGTGGGAACTTAGTTTCCGTCTGGGTATGCGCCCTTGGATTGCTGTTGCATATTCAGCTCCTGTTGCAGCTGCTACCGCTGTTTTCTTGATCTACCCAATTGGTCAAGGAAGCTTTTCTGATGGTATGCCTCTAGGAATTCTGGTACTTTTAACTTCTTGATTGTATTCCAGGCTGAGCACAACATCCTTATGCACCCATTTTCACATGTTAGGCGTAGCTGGTGTATTCGGCGGCTCCCTATTCAGTGCATGCATGGTTCCTTGGTAACCTCTAGTTTGATCAGGGAAACTACTGAAAATGAATCTGCTAATGCAGGTTACAGATTCGGTCAAGAGGAAGAACTTACAATATCGTAGCTGCTCATGGTTATTTTGGCCGATTGATCTCCAATATGCTAGTTTCAACAACTCTCGTTCTTTACACTTCCTTCCTAGCAGCTTGGCCTGTAGTAGGTATTTGGTTCACTGCTTTAGGTATCAGCACCATGGCTTTCAACACTAAATGGTTTCAATTTCAAACCAATCCGTAGTTGATAGTCAAGGTCGTGTAATTAACACTTGGGCTGATATCATCAACCGTGCTAACCTTGGTATGAAGTTATGCATGAACGTAACGCTCACAACTTCCCTCTAGATCTAGCTGCTGTTGAAGCTCCATCTACAAATGGCTAAGATTTTGGTCTTAGTGTATACGAATCGTTGAAGTTGAAGGAGGCAATACCCAATTTTTTGTTCCACCAGGGGGGCGGGTATTGCTCCTTTCCTTCCGTTGGGGTAGTAGTATTTTATTCACATAAGCATTTTTTACATTTTCCATTTCTTTATTTCTATTTCAACTTTTTCAACTTAAGGAAGTCAGAGAAAAAGAATTAATACATATTTTTTTTTATGGAGTCTTAGTATTATACTTTGATTCTGTACTAATCTGTAATTTATATATGATATGTTTGTTATTTATATGATATGTTGCCCGACATCTTTTTCTTCCTAAAGTTTTATTATTATTTTATTATCATTTTTTCTTTTTTATTAGTTTATTAGAAAATCCAATAGAAACTCAAATTCGAGAATTTAATTCGAAAATTAAATAAAGGATTGCCTTATTGGCATTTTAGGCACAAAATTCTTATCTCAGTATATTCTAAGAGACGCCGTAAGAAAGACTTAAAGATGTAAAAAAAACAGAATAGAATACTCATTCATAATAGAAATTTAATGCTTTGGGGGGAAAGTGATGGGCGGATGTAGCCAAGTGGATTAAGGCAGTGGATTGTGAACTCCACCATGCGCGGGTTCAATTCCCGTCGTTCGCCCATTCATCAACTCATGTTGAGCTTTTCCATTTTTTCCAATAAATGATTAGCTACAAAAGGGTTTTTTTTTAGTGAACGTGTCACAGCTAATTACTCCTATCCTTTTTTTTTCTTTTGTTTTTTTTCTTTTGTTTTGTAAAGACGAAGAAACATATTCTATTTTTCAATATTCTCCTATTTACTACGGCGACGAAGAATCAAACTATCACTATATTTATTCCTTTTTCTACTTCTTCTTCCAAGCGCAGGATAACCCCAAGGGGTTGTGGGTTTTTTTCTACCATTGGGGCCCTCCCTTCACCACCCCCATGGGATGGTCTACAGGGTTCATAACTACTCCTCTTACTACAGGACGCTTACCGAGCCAACACTTAGATCCGGCTCTACCCAAACTTTCTGGTTCACCCCAACATTACCCACTTGTCCTACTGTTGCTGAGCAGTTTTGGATATCAAACGGACCTCCCCGGATGGTAATTTTAATGTGGCCGATTTACCCTCTTTTGCAATCAGTTTCGCTACAGCACCCGCTGCTCTAGCTAATTGTCCACCCCTTTCCAAGTGTGATTTCTTGTTATGTATGGCCGTGCCTAAGGGCATATCGGTTGAAGTAGATTCTTATTTTTGATCAATCAAAACCCCTTCCCAAACTGTACAAGCTTCTTCCAAAGCATACGGCTTTCTGGATGTATATGATGATATCTAGACAGATGGATCTTATATGAATCGTATGATGAAGTACCACATGAGTGGATATATAGGAATCCAAATCTGCCGAATCACTCATGTTATGTTATGATCTTCTACATCCTAGGTCTCCCCGTTCCGTCATCTGGCTTATGTTTTGCATGCAGCATTCAGACCGAATGACTCTATGAAATTACGTCGATACTTCCACATATTACGGGTAACGTAGGAGACATCTCTATTTTTCCCCGGGGGTAGAATTACCACTGCTTAGCTTTCAATTCGCCTCTGACCATCAAATGAAATGTGAATAACCCGTCCTCCTCTCTTTGAAACAAGGGGCGCTTCCGGCTCTGTCGGGCTTCAACAATTTTGTCTTCTCCATATTACCATATCTCTAGAGTCAATAATTTTATATGAGGAACTACTGAACTCAATCACTTGCTGCCGTTACTCTTCAGTTTTCTGTTGAGGTCTATTCCATAGAGGTACTCAAATTGGATCAGTGATCGATTTCTAGGTTTCGTCGTAAACCTAATTGGTTACTTCCAATTACGTAAATCAATAGTTCAAACGCACTCAAAGGTAGGGCATTTCCCATTGAGATAGGAACTTCTGTACCAGAAACAATGGTATCTCCAATTATAGCCCCTCTGGGATGTAAAATATATCTCTTCTCACCATCCCCGTAGTGTATGAGACAAATGTATGCATTTCGATTAGGGTCGTATTCTATGGTTACGATTCTACCAGATATGTCTTTTTCATTCCGTCGAAAATCGATTTTACGGTATAGACGCTTATGACCTCCCCCTCTATGCCTTGCGGTAATGATTCCTCTGGCATTACGACCTTTACCACAACGACGCTGTCCATAGATCAAATTATTTCGTGGATTGGATTTCACTTGACTGTCGACGGCTCCATTGCGTGTGCTCGGGGTAGAAGTTTTGTATAAATGTATCGCCGTGTTATTAAGTATTTTGATTTAAGTTCTTTTCTTTCTAAGAGGTGGAATAGAATAACCCGGTTGAAGCGTAATGATCATACGTCTGTAATGCATTGTATGTCCCATAATGGGTCCCATTCTTCTACCCTTTCCCGGGAGTCGATGACTATTCATAGCTATTACCTTGACACCAAAGAAGAGTTCGACC